>JAOALB010000170.1:0-77835 GCA_025331125.1 Mycogone perniciosa
CCCACCTGGCAATTGCACCCCCCTAATGATTGAATGAATAGCCAATAGGCCCTCACCCAATGGCACCAAGTCAACCCCCCCCCCCCAGCTTAGGCACTCGTTGACTGGCATCAACTCATATAATTCTACATAAAGTATAATAATATCTACATTGTGATCATTTAGCATGGCACGTCTCTCTGCGGCTACATTCAATGCATCCTCCTAAGTTCCTCAATAATGCTCCGCATATCCTCCACACTAGGCCCAAGCCCCTCACATACCATTTCTTGTTTGCCTTCGTCTAGATCTAAGAACCGCTCCACCAGCTCGCCATCGACAAACCGATATGGGCCTTCGCCTTCCCTGACCTCGTTTCTGAATGACCGCCACAACTCAAATGATAGGTTTCCGGGGCTGTGGATATACCCTTGTAGGCGTAACTGGAAGGTCATGAGCAGATCATGGTATTTGGGGGCAATATCCCCGTAGAGGTACAGAGTGCCTTCAACCTATGGCAACGTCAGCTCTAATCCAGCCTGGAAATATGAATCCAACTCACCGAACCCAAGAATGCTTTTGGTGACACAATAGCATTTTCATTGGTTGCAATATGCAGCTTCCTGATCCGATTGATTTGCTCGCCGATGTTCAACTCACTTATAATCTCCAGTCGACTTTGATCCTGTTCCACAGGGGCGTCCGATTCTTGTCTAAGCACAATGATGTTACCCTGAGCATCTGCTTCTAGCCATCTCTTGTCATCCAAATTGCAGATAGATGTAGTCCATCCTTGTTGGTAATGCCGCGCTCGTTCCTCTAGTTTTGCCCGCTCGCCATTTCGCGCCGGTATGAACTCAATCAAGGACAGTGATTGCATGAGATCTCCAACGCCGATCATGTTTCCAGAGACATCCAAGTCAACAGGAAACGAGGCGGGGCGATAAGTTGCGACCTTCTGCAGACTGCCAGCAGTTGTCGTTTCCTCTGTGTAGCTATAAACAACGACTGTTTTAGACAGCCCAGCAACAATATGGCCGTCGACGATGGCCAAGCAACGGCAAACACCTTTCAGATTGTGGGAGACAATCTGGTACAGTTGCCGGTCTTCGTCAACTCCCAAAACAAGTATTCTGCCTCGAGTCTCCCCTGCCTCGGTTATGTCCGAATCAGTGATAAAACTGGTTCCAACGACGAATCGTTCTGTGAAGTTTCCACCACTGTCAAGGAGTTCTGTACGAATGATACACTCGGCCAGCTCAAGCGAATCAGAAGAATTTAAGAAAAATGGTTTGCCCAGCTCTTGAAATACGATTTCGTCCACCAGCTTGACGGTGCTCGTAATCACCTCCTCGTTGTTCACAAGCTCCTTCCTGACGCAACCCAGACCAAAGGCCTTCAGTCCTGGAGAATATGCAACCCGGCGAACCGTCTCGTTGACAGGCAAAGTTTTGACATGGGTAAGCCTTTGTTTGTCAACACGACATATTCTCACGTGACTGTCCGTGGATAGAATGATCGAGTCTGGAAAAGCTTCGGAATCGAATGGTGCGACATAGGTTGCGTCGTCAGCTGTCGTTGCTGAGTAAATGATCCTCCCCTCCGCACTGTATATCAGGCTTGCATGTTCCGTAGTGGCGAACACATTACAGGTGCCGTCTTCTTGGGGAAGGATATGCAGTCTAGCGGGACTGCTCCCGAGAATCACAGACTTTCGCCCTGATACTGAGAACCCCCTGACTGAGACATTGAAACTGACGACATTTCCGTCTTCTAATGCCACCAACATTGTGGGGCCTGAAATTTCAGGGGGATGAAGCTGAACTAGAGCGATATCTCGTGGAACTGAGGCACTGTCGTCGGTCTCCCTGAGGGACTCGCCATGAAGCGGTTCCAAGGATTGCATGTCTACAACTGAAATCGTGCCCGAGGTCCACCAGCCAACCACACCGAAATCTTGAGGGTGGCGTGCCGCATGTAGGCACGATATTTGGTCCTGTTGTCCAGACGTAGGATCTTCTGGGGCAACTTGAGTTGAGGCCTTCAAGTTGTCTAGCAGATTCAACGAGACCAACGCCACCCCCTCCACGGATATCAAAGCCCATTTATCGTTAGCAGACGCTGCTGTAATAGTCTTTCCTCTGGGCGTCTCCCACGAACACAAGGCAATACCACTGTCAGGGTCAAGGATGGTCACAGAACGCGTCGTGATTTGTAGCAACTGACCGTTCGTCAAGTTCGACGCCCAGAGCGTTTCCGATTCTAGGTCCATCCCTTGAAATGAGAACACTTCCTCAATGATATCTGGTTCGAGTCGAACGACTCGTGTTCCAGATATGGATGATACTATCACGGTATCAACCTTGTCAGAATTTCCGGAGCGCAGTGTAAACAGCCCTCTGGTATTCTGGATTTCGTCAAGTATACCTCGGTCCTCGAGGCCAACGCCGCTGCGGATGCTCCGCAGACTTCCATCCCGATATGCACCACAACCAGCCACGATCCTCGCTTGTCCTGAGGAGAAAGAATTTCCGGCTTGCGTATCCCCATCTCTGTTCCCCATATCCATGATGCTAAAGTCCATTATAGGTCCATTGTTTGATAACACTTTGACCAAGGACATCGTTTGTGATTCAATGCTGATTTGTATGAGCTGAGAGTCTCCATGGTGCGAGCCGATAAACAGCATGTTATTTCCCATATAAACCAAGGTGGCTGCTCTGGACGTGAATAGGCCGGAATTCTCAAAACTGATGGGATGAACTTTCATCCCCGTCACTACCACGCCGGTTGACTCGTTGGTGGTCTCGATTTCTAAAAGATCGAGGCGACCGTAATCGTCAGCGAGGAAGTAGCGCGTTCCGTCGTATTGCGCCCAAGCCACGTATATCTTTGGCTCTGTCAATTTGGAACACACAGTTGTGTACGTGAGACTGTCAAAGTAGACTAAAAGCGTCTCACCCACAACAAGCAGGCCACCCAAATGAGCCCTAGTTCCTTCGTTGTTGCGCACATGATAGCGCTTTTCCTCGTACACAGGAACAGGGATCAGCATGGAGGCATATGGGTCAGGGATGATTTGGTCAAGCTCCCTGTCTTTGTGAGGGTCGAACTTGGATACCTCTCCGCCCTTATCATCTTTCGTCAGCCGATAGACAACTATTCTGGCCTCCTCTCGGTCTAGCTGGCCTTTGTAAAGAAAGGCAATCTTCGGGTGGCCAGTTCGGCTATGGAGAAACGTGCTGGCTTTCATCCACAGTTCAGTTAGGCGGACTTGATCCAGCACCTCAAGTTTTGTGGTGGAGCCCTTCCGTGTAGGAAGTCGGAAGACGTTTAATACTCCTTCCCAGAGGTGCATTGCCATAAATCTCCCAGTTGGGTCAACTAAACACTTATTCTGGCTTTGCGACTGTCGCATATATGGTTCTGCGAAATCCTCCATTGTCTGCTCAACAGCATCTAGCTGATTTGTCACGGGGTTCCACGCGATGTTGAAATATTGGAACCGATTAGTTCCGATGAACAGCAGATCTGTGTTGGAGTCTTTCGGCTGCAATCGTTGCAACATGTCTATCGTGCCATGAACGACCTTTGTGTGCAGGCAGGTCATGCCCTCTTCGTCGACGCGCCATATTTCTAGCCGGTTCGCCTTTCTGCGATGTGGAATTCCATGAGCTATATCCTATGCAGTCTCAAAAGCGTTAAAAACTCACGCGATGACGAGTTCCTCAGCATCCGGCGACAGAAATCGGATGCGTAGCGCATGCCGGATGCTGGTTGGCTTGTGGACGGGCGCGACGTACGCCATGACGGAACAATTGATGGAAGACGGTGATGGAGGAGTTGGGAGGCTATGCTACCCTCGAAGAGAGCTGCGCAGGAGGTTCTTTCATGCCGTAGCCCGAAGACAAGTTGTTGAATCGCGGTTGAAGGTTGGAAGTTCGAAGTTCGAAGTTCAGAGCTCCCAGGTCAGTTTCCGGAGTTACGAAAGCCTGCAGGGAGCTAAAGCCCTGTCTGTACTAAGTATTTGGCGGGGCAGCGATCGCTATCTCAGCGTGGGGTTCCGAGGCTCCCCCTACGGAGTACTAACTTTATCTCCGTATCCCACCACCTGTCATGCCTCCTTAAAGGTCAGTTGACGGTCTCGAGAATACTCGTATGACCGCTATGGATGCAAATATCAGCTTAAATTAGTTTCCCACTGGGCTTAGCATAAACATCTCAAGTAAAGCCCAGTTGATCAGTGATGAGCCAGAATAGCCCACTGGTGATTTGTGTGTGAAATCCAATAGTTTCACTGCTGCAAAATATTCCAGACAATTAACCGTCTTCTAGATATTCACTCTTGCCCTTGGTGTCGGTATTGTACTTCGTACCTTACATGGGGCTCTTTCCTCTACTACCGGGCAACTTGTGCCTGCCCTGGAGTCCAATGTGGACATCAAAATATGCATTCAGCTCTTCGTTTTGGACTCAGACATCTATGTTTCCAATTGTGCTTCATTTTCTTTTTATCCTTTGTGGACTTCTCAATGCTAGGTTGATGATGGTATCAGCCATATTACCCTGCAGCTCATAACCATGACGACCACGAGGGAACAACCGATAGACAGGACAGAAACGGCCGACGAGTACGGACGTCGAGAGAATTGCCTCAAAAATCACCGAAGAGCACCATTCTGTTTCCAGTCACATATTTCACATCTTCAAAGTACTGCGCAGAAGACAGAGACAGACAGACTGGTAGCTCAGTCTGGGTTGCGAGCTATTGCACTCCCGCAAGCCCGCATTATTGATGATGCCTTCGACTTTGGTCAAATTACGGAGGTCGCGCTGCAAAGGCTTCTGGAGGATTCTTCATTGCAAACACCTCCACTAATTTCCAGACCTTCTCTCAAAGATCTCCTTGCCCCCGTGGAGTCGTTGGACTTGGGCTCCCGGCCTGAGATTGATGTTCAAGAGTACCTGAGCCAGATTTCTGCAAAGAAATATTCTAATCCGTTCAATCAATGGCTCCCTCTAAGTTCCGTTAGAGTTGACAAAGATGAGGGCTTGCCCTTTCCACCAAAAACTGACAGACTCCAATCTCTGTTACAGAGAGAACTGGAACGTGAAACGATCACCGTGTCAGACGATGCCTCAATATTTGAGCAGGACGCTTATAGACCCCCGTTGACGGCCGAGAATAGGCAGTTCCTGGCAAACTATGCCAAACCTGAAGCTGTAAGAGAAATGTGTGGTCCAGATACTCGTCTCCAGCTGACTTGGCTCAGTCGCCTTATTACTCCTACCCCGAGCCAATCACCCCTCCACTATCTCCTGTTTCCGATGACCCTTTACCATTTGTTCCAAATGATGATTCCACTATCATTGATCTTACGTCAGAACCTAATAGCCCTACAAATATGCAAGTTCAGCTCCTGCAAGAGGGATGTCTCGATTCAGAGCCGGTCATACTGTCAACTCTTCTCACCTCGTCTCCTTCTCAAGGACTGCCAGAGGGCACGAAAAGTCTCGGCGCGTCCCTTGACGACATTATGGTAGAAGTTCCGATTGTACTTACAAGTTCCGATACAGCGTGTGAAGAAAATATTCTGGCAAATGTCGGTCTCCCTTGTATTGTCAACGATGAGGATATCTTTGGCCCGCAGCACGATGAAGGATCATATTTTGAAGACACATTCATGGCCTTGCTCGACAGTCGTCACTCTTACGCAGATCAGCTAACGGAACAAGAGCGCCTAAACCCGACCGACTCGATCTCACGAGTTCATGTCCCTATATTGGATTTCAAGATTCCACAGCCAGCATGGAGCAATGACTGCTCAAGTGCAAAGTCACATTTAGCTTGGCTAAAGAATACTTTACAGGGCACGTTTCATATTCCTGTTGTGCCTCGAGACGCTCGATCAGACAGTACCCTGAAATGGACACCTGCTCCACCGAGAAGTGGTCGGGTAGTTATAAACGAGGAACTACAACTGCTCAGTCAAGCGTCTCGAAGTTACCTTGCCTTGGAGAGGACCCCTACTTTGAGCAGTGCAAGCTTTGTTTCTGTCACAGCGAGCATGGCGATCCTTCAACTTCCCCAAGACGACGAAATTGAGGATCTGGAGCCCCTGACCGATGACTGCATAAACCAAGCGCCATCCCTTACAACGACAGAAAAACATCATGGGGTCCCTAACCACCAAGGGTCTACATCAGCAGTCGAATCGACTTACTTTCAGAAGCAGGAATGGCCCAGTCTCCTTCGTCCACTTCGCAGAAAGACAATTGATGACTCCGTGAGTGTCTTGCCGAAACCCAGCGATACAAGCGCCACAAGCAAGTTATTATCAGTTTTCATGGAATTGAGAGCGGCTAAAAAGCCCCGGCTTGATATCTCATCTACTCCGATCTCTCAAACCGTGACCACAAGCATCTTACCACCCCAATTACAGGACAATGCGCCTCAAGTAGCAAAAGGACAGGTTCCGTCACATGAAAATGATCAGGGGATGGTTCCAGCTACAGGACCTGAAATGGAGATTGCTTCAGAGAAGGGAGCTTTCATTGTTTCTTTGGATCTTGGGAGGCCGATTCTCCGACACCTGGAGATGTTGTGGCCTCCAGAAAACCTGATCGACATCGATTATTCGCGGCACAACACCATGGCATGGCCACCAGGCACCGCCCAGCCCAAGGAAACAGCCTCACCACTTACCTTCGAAGCCGACATCTCTCTATCACCCGCCGCAGGAGTGATTGTCACCAATCTCCTGAAAGTCAAGCAACGGCCTCTCCCCGGCTCAAAGACTCAGACACAGCTCCGGGAACGTGTTCAAAAAGTCAGCCAAAAATACGAAACCCTCACTGTCCTTGTGTCTGAGTCCAACCCCGCCGGTGAGTTCACGAGAACTCAGGCTCCTTCTGACGTAGCCGCCTATGGCGACTTTGTCCGCTTTGCTGTCGCACTCGAGGCTAGTGTGAATGTTTTCTTTGTTCAGGGGGCAGAAGGGACACTGGCCAAGTGGATATTGTGTCTCATGTGTCGCTATTCACACCAATCCTCAGGATTGAAGCCGCTTTTGTCAGCAGAGGAGACGACGTGGGAAGTCTTCTTGCGTCGAGCTGGTATGAATGTCGTTGCTGCCAAGGTCCTATCCAAAATGCTATTTGAGCAAGCTGGTGCGTCAGGGTTGGCCAAGTTTCTGACCATGTCGACACAGGAACGCATTTCAAGATATGCACAGCTTCTCCAAGGGGAAAAGGTTCTGCGTATGTCTGGGCAGCTATTGGATCAAAAATGGGGGTGACCCAGCATATGTTGCACAGTGTGGCACCGCATGTAATGCCAGATATTTAAACCCGGAGATGCGTCATTTAGAGCAATGAGATGATTCTACAACCCCCCCGGCCATGGTTATATAGCCTGTATAACGCCCATCTGTCCAGTATAGATGCAGACCCAAAGGACTTCTAGCAAATTTGCTATGCGTCACAAGGTACCGTTTATCCCAAAATTCAGTCAGTGTTCTTTCCACAAAGAGACATGAAGAGTGAAGCTTCAGCAGAGCTCCCATAGGGGTCGCGGCAGTGCCGCAAGAGGCGGTGGTGCTGTGCGTTGCTTCGGCATCTGCTTCAAGCTAACGTATACGACCCTCTGCGATGTGTTCGCGAGAGTAACCGATCTCGAGGCAAGGCCGTAATAATCCGAAATACTATGGGTAAGCCAGCGCCTAGTTTTGTGTTAGCGTTAGCTCAGCACATTGCACTGAATCATGTTCAAGGGAGGTGGTCTCACTTGAAGGCAGCGCTCTCATCGTTGCCAAACGAATCAAACACTACGCCGGAATCAACCGTCTGTTGCGAGACCTCCCTCCTCGCCATCTTGTATCTCGCCCTCTTCTCCCTCAGCTCTCTCATCGCGCCGTTCCTCCCCACAAACACAATCTCCTCATCTTCCGAATCCATCTCCTCCGCCGCGCTGTCCACATCGTCTTGCTCCTCCTTCCATCTCCTCTGCTCAGCCACGAGGAACTGCCGCACCGGCTCCTCTAGGACTCTCACCCAGCTACGAATCACAGGGCTGCGCTTCGTCGTCTCGCGCAGGTCGCGCGGCACTTCCCCCATGCTGAGACCCGTCGCGCTGCCGGTCTTGAGTTGCTGCTTTTTGCGCTCGGCTTGCAGCCTGGAGGTCTTGTCTTCGATGCGCTGGCGGATGCCGTGGTCCCAGAATTGCGCGAGTTGGTAGGGCACCCGGTGGATGGGGTGCGTAGGGTGGACCTCCCAGTCCATGGGCTCTGGGGGTTGTACGTTGGGGACATGCATGAGATGATCTACACCAAATTCCGAGATCAGCGGTCTTGATGCTTTGGGGAGCAGAAAAGGGGGTGGTGGTGGTGTATACCGTTCTCCCATCTCCGGCGCTGCCGGCTTCCTTCCTTGCCCTTTAGCAGCGCCTCCCTGTGCTTCTGGCTATCTCTTGCGGAAGGGGGTCTTCGAGGCGGCGACTCGACGGCAGCAGCGGCATCGGAGGATGTGGTGATTTTGACGTGCTGTCTGCTCGCTGTGCGCTTGGTGGGCGTGACATGTTCGTCAATGGGGATGGATAGCGGGGTTCCAGTGCCGCGAGCAATAGGGGAGACGCTGAGCGATTGAAGCGCAGAGATGGTCCACGCTTCGATATCAATGGCTGAGTTTGTTACTGACGCAGCAGCGGGTAGATTGCCCAAGGGGGTCGCATCGTTCGAAGGAGACTCTTCGGGAGGAGGCGGAACTGCGCTGAATATAGCCATGGCTGAAGTGCTGGAGGATATACGTGTGTGGGCGCTGGAGAGTCGGGTTAAATTAGGGTATGAAATGTGACAGCAGAGAGAAGGATGAGGTTCTATCACGATGAGTCCCCGATAGAATAAATTACCCAAAGAATGGCAATGATGGCAGTTGCAGGAGGCAATGAGGAGATGTGATAGATATCCATGTCAACGGAGCAGTACGGAGTCCCTCCATGTGGTTCTCCTAATGACACATATCTACAGCCAATCAGCGAGCGAGCGCAAGCCATGGGGGAACATGTACTGGTCGACTGGTCTGTGCTGGAGCTGGCGCGGTTACAACTTAAGACGGCTGCGAATCGTCACGCGTAAAGTGCAGGTCGTGTGATTGATATGCAGCGATAATTACGGAATGTTTTGTCCTATAATTCAATGCTGTCTACGGATTACGGCCGTGTTCTAAGGATATCGATCCCCAAGTCGGGTGATGAAGTGAGGAAAGCATTACTATTTAAAGGATCAGTATACATAGGAATGGAGCCAACACAGGCCCAAAATAACCATCTCATACCTACTACTGTGGCTTGGAATGAGTCACCGAAGAGTAATTTCTGCAACAAGATGAAAACTTCCACCATATGTGGAGACAACTGCCAGTTCATGAAGAAATCAATGGGTCAGCACTTCGTAGATATAAGCTTCCTACCACGGCAACTCCCGTGAGATAGCAGGCACAAAACACAAATCCATCGATCCCAAAAATATGTCCCTGTTCCCTAAAGCAATGTATGCAGTGTGGTAATCGTACACAATCGTACCTGTCAAGCAGATCCATTTCCTGAGTCCGTTCATGCTGGCGGCCACCCTGTTCTGCCGCCTGAGTAGAGAGCCGTCATGTTTATTTTCAACGGCATTGGAAGGTCTCTATCCCTGGCCGCAACATATGCTGAAATAACACACAAAATAGCAAGCCCTCTTACTCGAAAAGTGTCAACCTAGACCCCCTTTGCGCCAGAAAGAAAAATCACATGATATCAAGGGATCAGTGGATGAGTCGATCAATGAGTCGAGTCGTAGTTCCGGTGCGGGTTTCCGATCCCGCCCGGACGGAGCAGCGGCTGGTTCTCTCGAAGAATGGCCTGCTCCTCTCGCGCTTCCATGTCATCCAGGTCCTCCTCGGTCTCGGCATATCGCTCTGGATGTCCCGTAAAGGGGCCTGGAAGCCCTCGCTCCCAGCCCTCGGAGTAGGTGCGATGAGGAAAGGGACGTTGAGGATGTTGCTCAATCGGCGATTGGGGTGCGCTGCTGACGAAGCTGTGCGCGTAGCTGTAGCTATCATGTCTTCTAGACAACTCGTAATAGATACCCATGATTAACACGGTGCCTTGCATGACTGCCGTCAGCAGGTAAATGGCCCATGTGCTCCAACCTTCAGCGCCGAGTCTCATGAAGAGGCTGGCAGCGAACAAAAGACCACCAGGTGTTTGGATACACATCATGGGAATGCTCAAGCTTCCGACGTGCTTGAGTTGGTACGTGGTCCAGATCTGGGGGATGTACTGCACGGCTGCGAGGGCAGCGGCCATGACTCCCAGGGAGTTGGCCCAGAGGTTAAGCTGGCCGGGGAAGGCAATGGCAAACACACCAGTGAGAGCGATGACAAGCAGACCATGAAGAATACAGAGCACACCAACCGAAACAGCCGTCTGCCACTTGGGAGATTCGCCGCCTAGCTCCTCCTGGGGCACATTAGCGTCTTGGTAGCGGAAGAAGATGAGGAACAGAACAAGGCTGCAGCACATGGTCAGCATCAACTCGGAAGTCAACGTGGGAGAGGGCATTAGCATACATGGCGGTAAAGCACAACCATTGTGTGCCAAGCTGGGCGACACCCAGCAGTCCAGCCACACACTCGAACGTCTCCAACTCTTTGCAGCAGCCAATGGCATTCCTGGACGGAGCTACGGTCAGAATATTGGCAAAGCCGGCGGTAGCAGATGTCGTGCCGAGAAGTACAAAGTAGGGGGAAATGCCTTCGGAGGTGCCCCTGGAGATGATGCGGTAGTGCTGGGGGAGGTACGAAATCATGAGACCGATCAAGATAATGCTGCCTTGCCTGTCAGTGACTATGCCAACCAAGGAGGTGGACGGAATTGGAGGTGAAGCTCACACGGAGACAACCAGCTCCATGTAGGATGGCTCCTTAAGCACATCGCACATGGTGCTAGCACCGCTAAACGGCGAGGCGTTCATGATGACGGTATTTGGCTGGGCGATGGCAGGTTGGCTCAGCCGGTATCGATGGCGACGATGCGTCACGTAGCTGTAGAGGGATTCGATTGGCGGAAGCCGGATTCAATAGTCGAGGACGGTATCAGAGACGATTTCGAAAGCCTGGTGTGCACGAGGCGGAGTTGCGATGGCTCGGTGGAAAAGCCTTGGAGCTTTGCAGGGCTAAGACGGTTTCATGATGCGTGGGATTGGGCGAGATGGAGGTGAATGGCGTGATTTGTCGGCTGCCGTGAACACCTGAGAAGAAAGTGAAATTCGCTATCGATATGGCACGAGACCAGGCGAGACGGCGTCTGGCTGGGCAGCTGCTGAGCCGTAAGTGAGATGGTGAATGGGGGAGGGAATGGGAATAGGAATGGGATTGGGATTGGGATTTGGGACGAAGTCGGGGGACGTTCGTCGTCAGTTGGTAGTGAGTGACCTTTAGATAGTTAGTAACTACCTAGGAGACTAGGTCCCTAGGTGACCTTCAGCCCGCTGCCAGCGCCAAGGCTGGGTCTAACGGCCAATGTCACTCCGCAGCCAACATGCGCCTGGACAGTACTTTGGCGTGTCACCATCTGAAACGCGCCCAGGCACATCCGATGACGTTGAGGCAAATCCCGACTGCCCGATTTTGTAATCCGTCTCTCATCTCACAATCGGATTTACATGTTGATCTGGGGATAGTACATACATACTATAACATTTCGATATCAGACCCCGGACAGGTGAAGAAAGATCGACATATACGAAGTACGAGCCATGCAGATCTGAGAGTGAAAAGAGCAAAAAAAGAAAAAAAAGAAAAGGCCATTGAGGGAGAAACCCCTGTGACAGGGGGATGGACGATGAAGGTATCATCGCCGTCATGAGCCACACAGAGGCAGAGGCAGAGGCAGAGGCAGTACCGGAACCAGAACCATCTGCCCCAGCTGAGGGCACGAGTGTTACACAACAGAACCCAGCTGTCCGTCTGCTTGCACAACGATCCGCTCATTCCAATGACCAGCAAGACAAACAGTCCACAGCACTCAGCGCCCGTCTCTTCTACACCTCCGCCCAATGGACTGCTGACGGGACCTCCATCATCACCACCTCATCTAGCCAAACTGTCTCGTCCTTCGTTCTGCCCGCCGACCTCCTACAGACCTCAGGAGAACCACAAAGCCTTATCCCCCAAGCCCACATCAAACTCCCAGAGCCTACCCAAGCCCTCGCTCCCGCACCCTACTTCTCCCTCGCCGATCCATCATCCCAGATCTTCCTCGTAGGTTGTCGAGACCACCCTTTACACATCTATCATGCCTTCCCCCAGGATGCCACCCGTTCTGCTCCCATCTGCACCTACAAGCTCATCAGGACGGAATCCGAAGCATACATCACTCCCTCCTCCATACTTTGGGAATCCCCCGGGACGCACTTCATATGCGGCTCGGCAAATCGCCTCGATTACTTTGACATATCACAGCACAGCTCCGACGCCCCGCTGCTGACCGTCCCGACGATACCCTCTAGACGGCACATTTCAAAGGGCAGCGGCGTGGGCATGAAGGGCACTGTGGCGGCCTTGGCTGCGAGCCCGGTGGATGGTATCATTGCCGCAGGGACTTGGACGCGTTGGATGGGGCTTTATGATCTTCACCGTACGGATCGGGTGGTTGCGAACTGGAGCATAGCGAATGCCGAAGCAGGATTCGATGTTTCCTTGGGTGGTCAGGGTATCGTCCAGACGGCGTGGAGTCCGTGCGGACGATATCTCATTATAAACGAACGCCAGTCCGATGGGTTACTTGTCTACGACATTCGAGGCACAGGTCAACTCTTGAGTGTATTAAAAGGCCGCACATCAAATACCCAACAGAGACTACGCTGCGACGTCTTCCAAGGAGAAACCGGCTTCGAAGTCTGGGCCGGGTCTCAAGACGGCTCCGTCGCAGTATGGGAAGGCGTAGGTTGCCTAAACGACGCTGTCGAGCCAACTTGGACGTGGAAATCTCATGACTCCCCCATCGGGAGCACCGCCATTCACTCCAGCGGCTCAGTGGTGGCAACTTGTTCAGGAGGTTGGAGCCACCCGGAAGTTGATCCTCCCACTGGGAAGACACAGGACGATTTATGCCGCAGCAGGATCTTGGATGAATCTTCCCTGAAAGTGTGGTCCATTGGCGGATAGGATCCCAAATCTTGATTCTCATGTAAAGAATTACGAAGTACCAACCTAGAAATGTATATGCTCATGGCATGACATGACGGGGCGATGAAACCCTGAGCACAGTATTCATCAGTTCATCCTGTTTGGGATATCACAGCGCCTGTTTCATAAAGACTGGGTGGAGTTACCGTACGAAGTCGACATATCAACCAGCCATGTCTCAGCCATGCTTGGTGACCAACGCCATCGAATGATGGAAAAGGGGCCAAAGTCTCAGTCTTCCATCAATATGTATTCAGACATCTACTCCGTACGATCTTAGACTTGGTAGCCTTGCTACCGCTCTTCCGAATACACCGACATCCCTCGACCTCATCGATAAAATGGCATCGACATCTTGTTTAATTATGGAGATTAGTCTGCCGCCAGCACCCAACTCACTAACCTGTACACCTACATACCATACAAGCAGCAACAGCAACACCCCCAATCCAAAGAAACCTCCACCCAGAGTATACACAGAGAACAATTTCCAAGTCAGACAAGCCCGGCCGTATTCTGCTCAGGTAAAATCCTCACAAAGAAGAAGCGTAGAAGAGAGTGACAGGGGGAAACCAAGGAGACTTGTGTACCCCAAAACTAGTAGCCGTATTTTGGAATTAAAAAAAAAAGAGTATAAACGTGAATGTTGTCATCGTCGCCTGCAATGAATTTGTCTCCCCCAAACTAAACCCATGGTCGATTCCTATTATTCCGCGGCACCGATCTGTTCTGCGACCACAGATACCCGCTGCCGCCGCCTGCCCTTCTTGGTCCAGGATATGATTCCACTTCGAATTCATTGAGAGGTGCTGTGCCGCCCGCCTGGGATTTTTGAACATCGCTAGTCAGAGGGATTTCGTCTGATGGCCTGCTGATAGTGCTGTCCATGGGAACCGCGAGTCCGATGGGGTTTGAATCTCGGTTAATTCCAAGAGGGCTATCGAGTTGAAAAGAATCCACGTCGTTGGGGCTTGTGGGGGGTTCTTTCGATAGAATAGCGGCAGAGGCGTCGTGGGAATAGGTACGAGGCCTGAATTCATCATCCTTCTCGGCTGATGGACTGTATTCAAGTTAGCGATTCTTATCATACAACATGGCAACCAATCTTCCTCTCTTACCTGATATATTGCTTCGGCAAAGCACCCTTCCGGTGTCGTAGTAGCCAGAATACCAAAGCGCCCAGGACAATCAAACCAGATAGGCCACCAAGCACACCTCCGACGATAGGTCCAACAGCCGTAGAGCTACCGCTTGAAGTTGGGGCTGAAGGATCGGCAGTCGATGTTGAGGTTGAGGTCGAACTTCCCGATCCAGCACCCGTGTTAGAGCTGCCTGACCCGTCGGTTGATTTGGTGCTAGAGCTCGTTGCTGTCGTAGAACCAGACCTCGATTTAGGCGACCCAATCGTTGTCGGCTCAGCCAATGACGTTGGCGTCGCAGTCAAAACGACAGAAATGAGACTAAAGTCCAAAGCCGAGTGGCTCACGGCTGTTGTAGCCACCGTAGTCGCCAGGTGCGAAGCCGAACCGCATCCATATTGAAAGTTTCCTCCATCAAATTGGTTCTTGTAGCAGACATCGACTCCGGTACAGGTATAGACATAAGGGTCCAGCTCGGTCTGGGGAAGACTGTTGACGTCAACACAGCCTGTGAAGATGCCACCAGTGCAGGGTCCACCGTTCGGACAGCAACCGATAGCGCGATGAACGATAACAACAGCGCAGTGCGAGCCGGCCGAACACGTCACAATGGACGCGGCGTCTCCTCCAATGTAACCGCAGACGGTGTTGAACTGACGACGTCGAAGATCGTTGGGCGAGGTCGCGGGGGCGGGTGTCGCGATGATGGGCCAACCCACCACGTTTAGCTCCCGAAGCTCGATCGTCCTGGTCTCTCGCGGGAGGACATGGCCGGCGCAGAGTTGTGAGAGAGACGCGACAACGAGGATGGCGGCAGTCGTGGGTAATCGCGTTAAGAAATCGGGCGATATCATTTTCGTCTCGATAGTACGGAGTACGGAGTAGAGTAGTGCATATGAAGAAGGCTAAGGTAATCGCATACAATTAAGGAGAGTCGGTGGGGGTGCTTTTGTAGCGCAGGGCAAGTTCAAGGTGTTTTATTTTAATTGATCTGGGTATCCAAGAGAACAACAATAGGCCATGACAGCACAAGAGGCATGCTGCATTAAAACAAACGAGTGACGATACGATCAGAAAAAGAGGCGGCGCGCCAGGAGGGGGAGGCGGTGGGATAGCCAGCAAGGGAGGGAGGAAAGGAACGGAAAAGAGAAAGACGGAGAGTGTGATGCACTGCGGCGGGTGAGTACGACCCTACACCGTATGGTCTCTAGGCAGTACGAGCGAGACAGGATGACGCCTAAAAGGAGCCCTCAGAGGTGCGGGTATGCTGCTCTCCTGGCGGTTGCAGCTGGCTGCAGCTGCGGCTTCACGTGTCTGATAGTAATGGTGATCCTTATCACCACAATTTTTTTTTGGTGTTGAATCGCCTTCAGCAGGCAACTTTGATGAATCCTCACCCAACACCTCGCATGCCGATGATTTCTATTTGTTGTTGTTCTTCTTCTTCTTCTTATCAAGCGAACGTCTTTGATCAACAGCCGCCCAGCCCACGGCAAACAGCGGGGAAAGGTCCGTCCCCCTAAATGAAATGAGGTTGAAAACACAGCGAGCCGGGGTGTCATAGATAGCATTAGCCAGTTGCACCACGAAGTAGTACATAATTAGTTTAGCGATACGGAGCTGTACTGCTAATGATGACGCTATCCCCAAATTTCAGGGCCCAAGCTCCCGGCGCCATGCAGCCCCATCCCGGATGCATAACCCGTCCGTGTGTTTATTAAAGTGTTTGCTGCATCAGTGCATGCGGGGAGGGTCATGTTTATGCGAGGCTGTGGTTGGCCAATCTGGGATCAAGCAGTGTTTTAGTCAATAATTACGGAGTACATTGTGGCGTCAGATCTTTGAGATGTGATATTTTAATAACACCGTGTATCAGGTATCATGCATCATGTTTCTATCCAACGGAGAAGACAAAAAAAATTGAAATTGAAATCCACATATCCAATAGTTTAGAAATTCACCTCGTATTCTTTTCTAATGGTACTACTAATACCTCGTACCACTCCGTACTACTACCACAATTCCCGCGCAAAGGTTGAATGCCTTCCACCAGCCAATCGTGTACTGTACTCGTAGTAGTACCAACTTGTTGTCCCACCACCATAAAATCCCCAAATGCAACCCTTCCTTTTTCCAACACACCCATTATCCCATTCATAATTAAACCAAAACCTGCATGTCTCACCCGTTTCTCAACGACCATGCCCATTGTGCGTTGGCCTCAAACTCTCCGTATCACTGCCAAAGTCGGCCATCCGAGCTGGTCCAAGCCCAATGTCCGTGAATACATGCCCATGTCCGCCATTCTGTTTGCGTGCCCTTTTGGCGGCCTTCCGTTGTCGCTTATCTTCCCTCTTCTGCATTTTGAGGGCTTTCTTCTCAGCTCGCGACAGGTGTGGAAATTCGCTGTCGGGACCGCGAAGGACGAAGCCGGGATGCATCACGTTCATGATAACCAGGGCCAGCACCATCGGAGCCGCGTCGAGCCCAAACGGATAGGCTTCGTTTGATAGGATCGGGTTGTTACTGTCCACTCCTGGACCAAATTCGACCAGACGATAAATGATTCGGATCTTAAAACAGATGTCAATGGCTGTATCCAGACGATGCCTCAGTAGAGTCGACTCACCGTAATCAGGGCCATTACGGTTAACACGGCCCAGATCAGAAAATTCATCCGACCAGTGTTACCAGTAGTAATCACATGCAATCTGCGGTAGAACCATATCGTCATGGCTCCAAATACGATAATGAAACCCAACTGCACTCCAATCCCAGCCATGTATACCTTCATGCCAATCTGCACAAGGTTGGGACTGTTATTGGATAACAAACTGCCGCCACCAAGCTGAACGAGGAAACAGCCGGCATCCAGCCAAACGAACAGTACAGTCAACTTGATTGCCCTGATGCCCCATATCTTTTTCTCCGGAAGGCTGAAGTACACCATTCGCGCGACTGTCATGTATACGAAGGCATTGATCCCTGACTAACGGTCAACTACAGGGCTTTACCAGCCCTCGCGGAATGAGAAGAAGAATAATTACTACTCACATAAAGGTGCTAAGAGGAAAAGGATCTGGCCGGCAATGGCATATGCCAACTGTTGTTGATCATGCGCACCGAGGGTTTTAAGGATGAAGGCCACCGTTTCCCATATCCCTCCCATCATAACGACCCAGCAAAATCTCTGTTCTATGAATGAGCAGAAATACTCTATCGGGCGTGATTATTGACAAACCTTCTGGAATACAATGCCTTCGATTAAATGGGCTACAGTGCTTGTCCCGAAGACCACGGCAAAGGCAAGGTTGCCAGCGAAGCTTGGGTCATAGCTGTAGTTTGAGTTGCATGAGCCGAGAGGCACATGGCCGTATTGTCCAGGCACAGCGGTTGTGCAGCTGGTTGACGAAGTGACAGACGCTGAGGTCAAGGTTGGTCCTTGGGTTATCGTTGCGGTTGCCATTGTTCATCTGGTGTCACAAAGACTAACATTCCATGATCTTATCGAACACCTGACTTGGGGACTTTATATATACTCTTGGCAAGCCCGGCTTCTTATTACTTGTACAGGCCTTTCAAGAGCTCACCACTCTCTGTGCTGCGGTACATCTCCACCGCGTCACAATGAGGCTCATCCAGCGTCTGCAACATGGGCTTAGTTGGCTGCGGCAATGGTTAAGGTCGGGACGCGTAACTTAATTCCCCGAATACTCCCAATTCTAGAATAGTTTGAAGAGTAAGTGAAATCCTTTTACATCATTGGTAGCCTCGTTTATCTCGGTTCCAGCCGTTGATGTTGACTCTCCTTCAAGACCCACCATCAGCGAGGTTGCGGAGGTCAACTTGGCCTGCAAGCGATGCTAGCTTCTCCAAAGATGGAGTTATATTTCATACGATTGTCAATTCGTGAATGATGTTCGCTATTCAAGCTGCGCTATACCTTCAAGATTTGCCTCTACTTTTGAAGGAATGACGCAGCCTTTATGATCGTGTTTTCTGCGTCGTCTGGCTTACTTATCATCCTCGTCTCTCTCTTTATTGTAACGTTGAGATTCTTATCAGACAAAATATGCGTGCGAAATCGTACAGGGTAATATTAAAAGCATAATTTGGGCCTTCTATGGTGGAGATAATCGGCCAATACCACCAGATGCAGCTGCGCGTCGTCATGAGCTTCGTCAGCCAAGTCATGATGCTACGCAACGCAGCATATCTCAAGACGGTTAAAAATAGCATACATACACGCATACATACATGCATACGTACTGTTTAGGATAGCCGAATACATGTATTTACTTCGTAGAATATGATTAATTAAAGTTTAGTCTCCGTACTTCGTAGACGAGGTGATGGATTATTCCTAGCGTCGATATCATGATATGTTGCGTTCCGCTTGCACACAGATGTATAGGTTGAGGCTGAGGTGACATGCATTGGGTGGGAATGACGATGTGGCTTAGCAAGGCGCACCAGCCCTTTACATAAGGTAGTAGTATTAAGAAACCATATATTCGCATGGCTGTCATTGCAAGAACGGCACTCGGTCTGTTAACAAAGCGGCGCATTGTGCTTCGTAGTCTTTGTGTGCAACATGAATACTCCGTAATACTCCGTACTCTCCATACGGAATAGCCTAAGGAATATTATTTCTGGTGGCTGGGAGTGAGTGAGATAATAGGACCTTTCCCCGCACGATGACGGACGGTTGGTCGTCTTCCAGCGTTTCACGATGAGGGGCAATGGGACTGGAGTCAATTGAGTTCGATTCGATTTCTGTCACAATGGCAGCCTCTTTTCGTCTGCAGTGGCATTTCATGTTGGTATACACCGTATCGAGGGAGAGAAAAATAAAAGAGGTCTGCTGCAAGGGGCTATCAATATTACTGGCACTAGTATAAACAGCTCATATCAAAGAGGCACTTATCCGGGTCCACGATGCACTATCATGGCAGTAGTTTCAGGCCGTGGGGGTGAAACACTAGAAAGAGATGATCATTTCCAGAGACCCGAAGGGTTTGTTCGCCCGTATGTACAAAATACACTGTGGTATTTGCAGCTATCGAACGTAAGCACCTATCTACGGAGCAATACTACAATGAAGGCAGGAAATCCTTAGCCTTTTGGAGTGTACTCGTAATTTGCAGGCTCGTCATCCAGTAGATGCGAGATATGGCATCAAGCGCCTGAGACAGCAGCAACAGCTACCCAATAGAGCATCCATCTTCGGTCACCTGGGCGGTGCACAGGCCATTTCGGATCGCTAGCAGCGGCTCCAAGCCCCATCCAAGCTCATTTATCAAGCAGGTGCTGCCTCCAACTGCTGAAGCTCTTCTCTTCTTTCACCACTTCAACTGCCATCGTTTTTTTCTTTCCTTTCCTTTGAGGTGGACGCATTGGATTGACATCGACAAGATGCCAATTCGTGTCAAGCTCAAGCCCCAGCCGATTCGGGAGGGGAGTCCCGTGTCGACGCGATTCGACTTCATCGAGCTGCCGGACATTGCGCCGGATGATTCCTTTCGGGATGTGGTGAAGAAGCTCTCGCTGTACGTCCCACAAATTACAATGACATGGCACTGTCCCACAGCGTGTTTGGCATGCATGCTAGGTTGCAATTGGTACGCTGTCTGGCCATTTCCGGCCAGCGGCTTGCATTGCATGGGGCTGCATTAATTGATTGATGGATTGATTAATTTGAAGTCGAGACTCCATGCTGACCAGGTGGCTTTGACGTCACAGATACTTCACAGATGCTCTCGAGCTCCCCAGCACATTTGAACAACTCCGCACCACATCTGCAGGCAACTGTCTCCGCCTGCTCGTCGACCACTTGAGCGATACGTGCACGAACCTTGCCATTGTAAATGCTCTCCTGTGAGTAGCATTCCCAAATCATGCAGGCGTACGGCTGTGCAAGTCCAAACTGACCAAATCCACAGCGCACTCAAATGGCACTATGCCGCGGATCGTGACAACCAAGGCCTTGGCGAATCCCGATCCAATGCTTGCGAGATTGTGGCCTGGAGATTCTTGACCCGGCTCTCAGAGCGCGAGGCAGTGTCGTTCTGCCTGTATGAGATTCCTGACACGAAGAAAAGCTCCCCCCGGCAGAGCGGCGAGCCTGATCCTGAAGCCGGCGAGCACTCTCCGTTGATCCCTCGTGTCATCGCTAGTTTTGAAGGCCGCAGATCATCTCGTGGACCGGCGGGCAGTAGCGCCAAGAAAACTCGCTTGTTGTCTTCTCTCTCCCGTCTGACTACCCTAAGTATGGATGAGGATATGGAGGAAGAGGATCCCACGGCGGCGTTCGAAGGCTTAAATGCCCTAGAGATTGCTGCCATTGCTAACGCCAAGCGCTTTCTCAGCCAGCATATCGTGCAAAAGATCATTTCTGGCATCTGGAACGGCGATATCGTCTTCTGGGACAGCCTATCCGTCCACTCACACAAGCATCCCCACTTCTACAACCCTCACACGTCAGATCCATTTTCTCGACTTCGTGTCCCCAAGTATCTGAAATGCTGGGAGGTTCTGTTTTTCGCCATCTTCTTGTGTCTGTACTACGCTGTGCTCATTGTGCGAGACGAGAACCACATCACCGGTGCTGAAATCGCCTTGTTTTTCTGGATCGCTGCCTTCTTCTATGATGAGTTGAGCGAATGGGTTGATGCCGGATCCATCTTCTACGCGACTGATATTTGGAACGTGTTTGACATGATTATGATTATGATTGGCTTTACTTTCGCCGTTCTCAGTGAGTTTTCTTCCTTTTTTTTCAGTCCTACTTCTTCAGCACGCACACTGACATTACCAAAGGAACCATCGGCATCACTCAGCACAACGAGTATCTGAATAACCTAGCATTCGACGTGTTATCCCTCGAGGCACTCTTCATGGTGCCCCGTATCTGCTCCATCCTCAGTTTAAGCCCTTATTGGGGAACCCTAATTCCCTGCCTCAAAGAGATGGGCAAGGACTTTGTCAAATTCATGGTGCTCGTCATCATCGTCTACCTTGGCTTCCTGACCACCTTCTCCCTCGTCGGCCGTGACAGCTTTACCTTTGGCAAAATGGCCGGTATTCTGACCAAGATTTTCTACGGCTCAAGCTCCGTCGGCTTTGAGATCATGGATGAGATTGATGCCGTGTTCGGACCGCCGTTGATGATCATCTTCGTCACGCTTTCGTCTTTCTTGCTCATGGGCTCCCTCACTGGTATGCTCTCCAATAGCTTTTCGCGAGTCATCACACATGCCAAGGAGGAGTACCTCTACGTGTATAGTGTATATGTGTTGGAAGCCTCAACGAGCAACAGGTTGACTCACTTCTACCCACCTTTTAACCTTCTTGCGTTGGTCATCTTCCGTCCCTGGCGCTTTTTCGTGTGGCACGAACCCCACAAGTTCCGTGCCGGTCGCATCTGGCTCCTCAAAGTTACGCATACACCTATCGTTGTTGTGATCAAGTTGTATGAATACCTTAAGCAGGGAGCGGGCGAAGACGAATTCCGAGGTTTCAAAGGTCCGCGAGATCGAAAGGGAATTCGTCGCAGGTCGGATGTGGGTAGGCCGTCATCCAACGCTGGCCGCCCTCTTATGTCGTCTCGCGACTCCAGACTGAGGCCAGACAGCCGGAGACGAGCTGAAGACGATCTTGATGCCCCATCGGCGGTAGAAGTGCAAATTTCTGAGCTCCAGAACAAGATTGACCAGCTTACGTCTGTGGTTATGGAATTGCGTGACAATCAGGTCAACGGTAACGGCAATGGGCATCAAGCGTGAAGTTGAGTTTGGCATTTGTGCTTGCTGGTGTTTTCGCAAAAGTTGTTGAGCATTTCCTTGTCTGAGAATGTCCATGACGTCTGAACATGATCGTGGGTCCCGATAGCATTCAGTACATACCTACGAAGAATACGAACTTGCTGAGCTTTACTGTAACTCCTAAAGGCAATAGAGATACTATGTGAAGATCCGGGAAGTGCATACGAAGTAAGAAGTGTTAGGAATATCCACGAAATACCGAGATCGGGCTATAGCATGGCAACGCTCTATTGTGGAAGCACATCTAGGGGCCGAGATGATTGCTGGTGTTTTTGCTTGCGGAAGTATTCGATACCATTTTCTTGTAAATGTTCTATCAATTCATGTGCCCTTGGATAGAAGTGATTCATAATTGTTCTGGGCTGGCTGCATCCTTGTGGTCGTTGGCTTGGGCAGGGTGTACTAGAGAGTAATATTGACTGCAAAAGTGGTCTTTAATACCGGTCTACACAGCGAGACACGGACAATTTAAATTACCCAGGAATTGTAACTGATATGCCTTATATAACTTTACAAAGACTATGATCTAATTTTTTTTTAGGTCAGGCATGGATTTGAGGCGACAATTGCAGCGTTGTTGTAAATTCGAGGGTGTCTAGGTTAGCCTCACTTTGAAGAACTTCCCGACCCAACGGGACTACTAAGAAGATAATAATAATCCGTATGAAGTATATGAGTATTCCATCGTTAGCTAATGAAGGCGGATTGGATAGCTAAGACAGCCTTGCATCCATTTCCATCTTTGAGCACTGTACCGATATCCGCCACCAATGCTACAACCAAGCGGGTGACGAAAAAAGAGGGACCACAAACACATACAGAAGTACTGGTGTTTTATTAGCAAACTCCGATTGCCCTATTCCTCTGGTTACAATAGATTCCTCTCATTGCGATATATTATTATCGTTGTGATAAATAGCTCCTATGAAGCTGGTATTTATATTGGTATAATACACATAATATAATACACAAGAGCCGTGTTTCACGTATTAATGTCAAACCGTTGTACCAGGCCAGCAAAAGTGAAGTGTACGCCTCAGCAATTGTACTATTGCATTTGACATATATACCCAGATGAGCGAGGACTGTGCTGAGGTGATCGATCTGAGTTGATGATTCGTGGCTCAATTGCTGAGCTGTTGGATGCGGCCGCTTGGTTGGGCTTGTGTCGTAAAAATTCCTAATTCCCTGTCAGCTATTAACTGTCTGATGAGATGTGTATCTTTTGCTGTCCCTCTTTTTTTGTCACCCGGTTGACAACGTAGATACATATGTACCTGTTCAGGCTGGAGCTTCCTCCTGCATCAGGCCCTTCAATCGCCACTAATACAAGTATCGAATCAAGTTGGAAACATCATCCTCTTGCGTCAGCTCCTCCAGCTGATGCACCCAACGTTCCTCGTTCATCATCAATAAGAACTGCTCTACGGGATTTTTCTCGCTGCTGGCAACCTATTCCTACCACTTGAATTTACTCCGTAGTGGTTCTTTACAGGGTGCTGAGCAGTCTTTACAGCCGATGCCACAGTTGTCACCACTGTTACAGCAATAGGCAAACAGACTGCCTGATTTGCAGTTCGACATCGCCAACGCTCCATTCGTTGATCATGGTTCTGATACACAAGTTGACCGCAGAGACCCTCCTCGGCACTCCGAGACGCGGTGCAGCGATACCCAATCCGAGCGGAACTCACGCTCTCTATAACCTATCGACGCATGATTTCCAAGGGCACACGACCCACAAGGAGCTGAGAGTCATAGATATCAAGACTGGTCGCTCAGAGCAACTCTCCGACAGCCACGAAATCCACGATGGCCTCTGGATACCGAGCATTGGAGGGTTAGGATCTCATGCTGGCAACACCGACGATATCATCTACCTCCGATCGCTGCCCAACGGTCACACGCAGGTCGCTGTGGTCAATGGAGTAGACGTCCAGAGGGAGAGCTATGTTGTGGCTGATATCGATGGAACCATTTCGGGCTTGAAGCTCAAAGCTCTGGAGGATGGAAGCATCGCCTTTGTTATTGCAGGAATCGTTGGCGACGATGGCTCTCTCTTGAATGAGGAGTCAGCCAAGAAGAAGGCAACATCAACCGCCAGAATCTTTGATAACCCCCGTGTTCGAATTGTGAGTGCTCTGTCGATGTCACCGGGCTGCTCGTCTAATCTTCGTACAGTGGAACGAATTGTTCAGATCACAACGCTACTCGCTTTGGTACAACAGGCTGGTGCTTCAAGATGGATTTTGGAGGTTGACTGGGGACCTCTTTAATGCCATATCCTCACCTGATTTAGAAGCGCCCCTGGATATGTATGACGTTGGCGATCCAACAGGCGGCTTCGATATCGGCGACAAAGGCATTGCTTTCCTTGCCAGGAGTCTGTCGGATCGGAGACCTGATCATACCCTATTCAGCTCGCCATATTTCATTCCCATAGAATCCTTCACTCATTCCCCGACTGCGGACCCGCGTCTAATTGAGAGGGAATCCGGCTCCGGCCCAGGTCTGGCATCCAATATTAAGATATCTCCAGATGGATCCACCATAGCTTTCCTCCACGCTGATGAGAACGACCAGCAAAATGCCCGGCTGTATACAACGTCTATCGAATCTCTCCTCGCATTCGATATCTTCAGCCTGATCGCAGACCCTTGTGAGAAAGACGAAGACTACTTCCCTCCTGACGGGTTCGAGTTTGCTGGTACCTCAGACACCGTCATCATTCAGACCGCAAGGCACGGTCGTCATGCGCTTGCCTATTTGAAGCTCCATGATGGCGAAAAGCCTCAAATCTTCTTCCATGAAGGCTCCTTGACTAGCTATTATCCCCTGACGCAAGACAAGTGGGACAAACTGTTGGTGTCGAGCAACAGCTTCATCGACAGCAGCCTATGGCAGATTGTCAGAACCCCCGAGAACGGCGATATCGATAGTAGAAGCAGTGTTGTTAGGACCATATCTTCTGCCACAAAGCATGGACTTAAGTTCGGACTGTCAGCAAACATGGTCACCGAATTCTGGTTTGAGGGAGCTGATGACTATTGCATTCATTCCTTCATGGTTAGGCCGAGGGATTTTGATCACACAAAGAAGTATCCCTGGGTCTTGATGCCACACGGAGGACCCGTCTCATCCTGGCAAGACGGATGGGGCACTAGGGTATGTCGTCTCATCTTCGATCATTTAGATGTAGTTCATATCTGTTTGCTAATCTCATCATCTACGCAGTGGAACATGGCCTCCTGGGCGGAGCAGGGCTATATCGTAATTTGTCCAAACATCAGCGGCAGCACCGGCTATGGAATCGAGTTCTCGAAGCGTAAGTAAGACTGCATTCATAATGCGCACTCATCTAACTTTTGTGTAGGGGTTGACGGCCAATGGGGCGGAAATCCATTCCAGGACCTCCTAAATCTCATCACCTACCTCGAAAGCCTTCAATATCTCGACCAGGAAAAGGCTGTCCTCGCAGGCGCCAGTTACGGAGGATATATGGTTAGCTGGTTCTTCGGCCACGAAGTCATCAAGAAGGTAGGCTCAAGACCAATATCACCTCTGATCATGCCTCAGCTAAATCAAACTTTCAGTTCTGCTGCGCTGTCTGGCACGACGGAATCTTCAGCCTTCCCAGCTTCTCTCTCCAAAACGACATAATCATGGATAACGGCGAGTACGGTAGATCACCATACCCTTGGGTTCACCCTGACGAAATGGAGCGCTGGAATCCCGCTCGCCCAGAACGCCTCCGCAACTGGAAGAACGCACCGCCTACCATCATTATCCATAGCGAGAAGGACTATCGGTGTCCTATCACTGAGGGCATAGCTTGCTTTAATACTTTACAGGCACAAGGCGTACCGAGCAGGTTCCTAACGTTTCCAGATGAGTGCCATTGGGTGCTGTCAGCGGAAAATTCATTGGTCTGGCATCGCACGGTCTGGGATTGGGTCAAGAGATGCGCCGATGGGAAAATCAAGAGAGGGGACACAGAGTGGTAAAATACTTGGATATTTTCTAGATTGGCAACTGAACAAATGGCTGGATATTGCTTTGGGGGTTTGGGTACTCTTTATCTTGGCGTTTGATGTTTATGCAGTTCTGTCTGCAACTGGCTCTGGTACTTCGTTTTCATAGCGGGAATGATAGAAGCGATGGTAGTTCTATATATACGGGAATTCCTATCGTGCCCATCTCTCTTCCATCATATATCTCTTAGCACACTATAATTCTCTCGTGACACAGAGCTGTAACCCAGTCTTTTACACACGAAATGATCATTACGTTTTGGAGGATGTTGACAATACCTGATAAGCTTGAGCTACGCCACCTGATGAACTTTTCGTCTTACGTTTTGAGAAAGAATGTCATGTTATACGAGGCACCGCGCGTCGAGTCCACAACCAGGACTCTTGGAAATCAAGAATATACAAGAAAAGATGGTTAAATATACTACGAAGCGAATATATGTACAATGCGTGAAAGGTAAAATAACGCCTTCGTAAAAAAGCGTGTGCGGCAATCTGTTTCTATCCAATCCTCCCATATGCTCCATCAAGGTTTCTTCCCAACCATATGCTAATGCTAGTATCCCATATCCTGCTATGTATGTATGCCCTTGTCCTGTAGTATCCAAACCCGTGTAGTATCATGTGTAGTATCATACTCCATATCCCATCCAAGTCGTAATCGTACATGTTGAAGACAAAGGAAAGTCGTTTCGTGATGACGATGAGTCGCCGAGAGTCGCAGTAGAGTGCAGACGTTGTTGTTGCTCGGCGAGTTCGTAAAAAAAGAAAAAAGTAAACACCCGGGATAGAACCCGAAATAATCCAACGCCAGACACCATGCCATTCGCATAAATCATGAAAGCATCAATCTGAATCCGTCATATCACCGTCTCTCATAACTCCAACAACTCCCAATTAATGGGCAGTTGTTTTGGACCACCCTCCCACACTCATGTGATCCCACACCCAAGAAAAAATGCCAACAACGGGAGGCGACCAGACTTTAATCCCATCATTGTCATCCGGTGGTGTTCCGAGATAACCTCCTCCATGCATCAAGTCTTGGGTATGACCGAACGCTGAGAAGGAAAAGACCTGAACATCCTCCACGTGCAAAAAGTTGTCGCAGATGAGCTGGGGAGCTTGGGGCTCCTCGTCCCGCCAGGACTTGCGCGCGAAGGGGTGGGTGTAGGCCTTGGCCGGCTTCTGGGGAAAGTCAGAGGCCTCTATTCTTTTCTTCTCGGCAACGAAGCCGCTCGAGGCCGCTGAGCGCCGTGTCTTCCGGACGGGTCGCTTCTGTTCGTTCTTCTCGATTTCTTCGACGATCTCGACCACTCGTTTGATGGGCGTGGTGTCGACGCGAACAAATCCGTCTTCGTCCTCCTCATGCTGAATGATATCTCCCTCCTGGATTTGGGCTTCGGGGGTTGGTGTGACGATAATGGCCTCGGGAATATCCGGAGCCGGGGTCATCTCGATCACTCGGTTATTCGGTCCAACAACTGACTCGACTGGTTCGTTCCTTTGTTGGAGGTTCTTTCGCAGCTTCTTTGTCAGGGCGCGCGTGGAAACCTTGGCGCTCCCAATCACCCATTCACGCACCGCCTTGCCTTTGCGGCGGAGAGAGACTCGTCGGTCCTTATCGTCAGAGTTCGAGTCATCCTTCAGTATTCTTCTTGCCTGCGACATGAAGAATACCCGCATCGTGCCGTCTGGCCTCAGTGCCTGAAGCGGTGAAACTGCAGCAGCGATGATGATGGGGGTGTTGTAATTGAACTCAAATTGAGGGCCTGCGTTGCCTCTGGACGCCATCAAATACTGAAGCCAGCTTCCGGCATTCTGCAAGACGAGGACTGCAGTTTGCGCGTCTTGTGACATGACATAGGACATCTTTTGTCTGGGAGCGACAGCCTTGGACGAACTGCGCACAACAGTGCCGTCATACTCGGCAGCAACATGAGATTGACCGGATTGCTCAAAGTCGGATGACTGAGAAGATTCCTTTGTGTCATAGCACTCGGTGGCATCCTCTGTGCTGCAGACGTCGGAAGACTCCTCAGCAACGGACGACCGAGATGTTTCGTCGGAACTCGAACATTCAGAGGTCGCATCGGAACTGGAGCCGTCGATCGATGTCGAATCGGAGCCTGGAAGCTCCGTGGCGGTGGTTGAAATCAGACTGTCGGAGCTCTGACCATTGCACAACAGCAAAGGCGAACGGAGAGGAACGGTCGGTAGTACATGTGGATTGGCCTTGGGATCTGTACGAGAAGCGTGTGTTAGTCTGATATATTTCTTCTCTTGATGATGATGATGATGTCACATATTACCTTGACTTCGCTTGGAGATGAACCGAGCGGCCTTGAAGTCGGACCCCGAGGAACTCTCAACCCTGCAATGGAGTATTAGCTAGGTACTAATGGATTCAAGATGGTGTTGGTTGAACATACAATCCATGGACAACATCGCCCCACGACTCCCTCTTCGCATACCGAATTGCTGATTGAATCCTCTCCTTCAGCTGGGTGGAAGACTTGACCACCTCGAAGTTGGCCAGCGGAGATTTTGACTCGACTCCGTCTGCGTAAGCATTGAAGAAATCCAACGACTTCATCAGCCTGGTCCGAAAGTAGCTCCTCGCAATGGCGGGGTACTCCTTGTCACGGAACTGGAGGAGAGACCGATCCGCATCAGCTGGATTCTGGCCAATTTTGGCAGCCCGCTGCTTGACACATATCTATTTTTTTCATCGTCAGCACGTCTGTTGTTGTTTTGCTTGGATGAAGTTGGATGAAGTTGGATGAAGGCACTTACTGAGTATGGGATGAGAAGGCCGGGCCTTTCCTTTGTCGGGACGCAAGCCCTCACGAAGAGCCATTTCTTCGCATCGGCACTGAGGTGCTGCTCGACAAAGTCGGCCAATTCCTTGTTCTGGGACCACGACTCTCCGCCTACGACCTTGTCGACACGCCAGGCCTGGAAGTAAAAGGTTGCGTCTGAGCTTCCATTTCTCCGACTCAT
Source organism: Mycogone perniciosa (assembly GCA_025331125.1). Taxonomy (NCBI): domain Eukaryota; kingdom Fungi; phylum Ascomycota; class Sordariomycetes; order Hypocreales; family Hypocreaceae; genus Mycogone; species Mycogone perniciosa. Next base: position 29,203 of record JAOALB010000170.1, read on the forward strand.
TATTGAATTGGGACTGGTGGTGATTGGGCTGGGCTGGGCTGGGCTGGCGATGGGGTCGTCGAGGAACAACAACCACTAATTGACGGTGAAGGAAAACCTTGGGCCGTCGCGGAAGCAGTGTTGGGTTATGTGAATATTTCGGCGAGGACGTTTGGCATCTCATACACACGCAAACGACGAAGGACGAGAGTCAGATATCCATTTATCCCAGCGTCAGATGCCTCGGGCCAGACAGGACGGAGAGGAGTGCAAACACGTCGTCGTCTGCATCGAGACCAAGGCAGTATCGTCCCAAGGAGGGCTTTGGCACGCTCCGCAGACCTGACCTGACCTTGGAGGAGCAAAGCGTCCCGTTGGACCCCAGCCACGTAGTTGAGGCATACGCCGTGCATACCGCCATTGTTGGACATCGTTCATTGGTGGTGTGCGTTGTTGTGTCTCCATCTGTATGGATCGCCACCGCTGCATTGCAGCCTTACGCCGATACGTTGGTTCTGATGCAGCCACGACCATTGCCCCAGTCGACGACGCAGGAATACCTCACGCGACGCACTTGAAATTGGCCTGACGAAACCTATAGCATGTGATTGCGTGTCGCAGTGGTTCCATCAATGGTGAAACGTGGGCGCAATCGACAAGAATTCCCCATATTATGCTGGGATCCTCGACAAAAGGAAGAGTTGTGTGGCTGAGATAGCGTCGATGCAGGCCTGACAACGACCAGGTGGAGCGCTGCTATTGATGCATAAATCTGCATTGCACTCGTAAAAGCAGTGAGGGCTATAAATGAACATCGGCGTCTCTGCACCGGTTGCTTATCCGCACAAATGCATCGATAATGCATGCTTTGCACTTCGTACTTCGTACTCTCGTAGATAGATAGATAGTCATGATAAAACCCGTGCTCCTGCATGGCTACTGACCGGTCTCCGTATCGTATCCATGTTTGTTTTGTTTTGTTTTGCTTTGTTTCGTTTGTCCGCTTTGGATCGGGTGTTGCTCTGCTCTGCCCTGCCTGACCTGACCGTAAGACTGTAAGACCGTATCTACTCGTACTATACTAACCAGTGTGGCCTGCAAGTGAGTCAGCCAAGAAGCAGTAGGCCGGCCTGCTTTTTCGCCCATGTCCGCGCGTACCCGTATGTCTAGGCGCTATAATAAGAAGTGAATCGTCATCCATTGCACAATTAGCAATCAGGCCGAATGGGCTGTTCACTCCCAGCAAGGATGAGCGAAAAAAAAAAATCAAATCTCCCGAATGGAATCATCGACTGTCGTGGGCAAAAACGTTGTCAAAATAGCTCTGAGGTGTCAAACGCCGTCTGTCCACTAAACGCGGCCACGTCTTCGCTGGGCGCGCTAACGGGTTGGGCACCTGACCCTCTGGTGGCCGTACCTTCCCAACTTCCGCACCTCCGTACCTTGCGCTAATTCGCTGAGTCACACACACACACTCTTCCCCTCTCCTCCTAGCGGTATCCGTACCTGAGCCGGAGGAGGGAAGGATACGTACTTCCAAGCTCCTCCCAAGCTCCGTCCGCTCCCCCCCTTCGGCAGACCCTTCCGCCTCCCGTTACGGAACCGAGCCGCCGAAACTCCGGCTTGCTCGGATCCTTTCCACGCGCCGTTTTTCACACTCCGAAATCGGTGGCCGATGCCGTAATTCTCCCAAGTGAGAAGTGAGCAGTTGTTGGATCAGCTGTCAGCTTCATTCTGAGTAATGCCATTCGACCGTTTTTTTTCACAGCCTCTGTGTCTCCCTCTTTCACCCGCCCTCTCCCAAGATTATGGAGTAATGTCACCAATCTTCATTCGACACACTCCCCGCTCCCTCCAGCAGATGTATCCCTCGTTGTAGAGCGTTTTTTTTCCCGAGTAGAGAGAGAGAAGTGGCGCGCCCTGTGTGCGTGTGCGTGTGCGTGTGCGTCTGTGTGTGTGCTTTCAAAACCACCAAATCTGCCGCCACCGCCGCGATGAAAACGGACGGTCCCGCGTCACAACCCTTGGCCAGGGAGCTCGCAATGACGTCGTCATCTCCCCTGGCCAACAAACCCATACCGACGTGGAACACCAAACACCTCTCGTGGCGACTCGCCGCAGATGCCGCAAGCGCAGCGTCTGCAGGCGCCCTCATCGCGCCAATCATCTCCATCATTGACCGGTATGCCCTTTCTGACATTCCACACGCTCACATGAGCCTCGCTCTTGGCGGCCACCTCCAAGCTACCCCTCCGAAGCAAGCTATCAGAGACCAATAGCTAACCAAGATATCCTCCCTCCCACAGCTCCATCATGGAAAACGCCTCCGGCCGCAGCACCCTCTCCGCCTCCATCCTCTCCTCTCTCCGCACCCTCGTCCGCCGCCCTCAGTCTCTCCTCCTCTCCCGCCCCTGCGCCCTCATCTTCCTCCTCTACAGCGGCACCTACATGACCGCCAACGCCCTCGACACCTCTTCCTCCACCCTCTCCAACCGCCCCGCCTCTGCCGTCACCTCCGGCCCCGGCAAGTTCTTCGCCTCCTCCGCCGCCAACGTCGGGCTCTGCATCTACAAGGACCAAGTCTTCGTCCGCATGTTCGGCCCCCCCGGTGCCACCCCCCGTCCCGTCCCGCTCCCCGTCTACGCACTCTTCACCCTCCGCGATTGCCTCACCATCTTCGCCTCCTTCAATGTCCCCTCCTTACTCGCTCCGAGCATCGACGCCCGCCTATCGCAGGACCTCCGTCGCCACATCTCCGGCCTTACAGCTGCCCAATTCCTCGCCCCGGCCTGCGTACAATTTTTCTCCACGCCGATACACCTCCTCGGCTTGGATATATACAACCGCCCCAGCGGCGTTGGCCCGTCCCCAGTATCCTGGCGCGACCGCTGGGACCGCGTACGATCCAATTGTCTTATAAGTTCAGCGGCCAGAATGTGTCGTATCATACCCGCCTTTGGTGTCGGTGGCGTCGTCAACATGAAAGTAAGACGAAATCTCATGGAAAAACTGGAGTGATAATATTTGCTCAAGATCCCGCGTATATATACCGGACGGAGGGTGGTAGTATTATGTTTTTTTTTATTTATTTTCTTTTCTTTGACGCTGAGATTCAGTGTTCAGCATGCGCTTTTCTCATCCCAGCATCTTGGCTTCTGCTGGCAGGTTTCTCGATGCTTTTATGGCGTATTAGGATACACGCAAGGGAATAGACATCTTGATGGCGTGAGACGTACTCATAGACCGAGTAATATGCATAGACTAGACGAGCAGCATGGAGAGATAAAAAGCTATCTCGCATATAAACAGAACGCCGTACAGAAATGTGTACATTTCACCATCAATTCACACATCGCAACCGTCTTTAAAAAACGAAAACATTTTGCCGAGCCACGACTATAGAAGCCTCTCCTTGCATGGCTGCATCAACAGTTCATCCGGTAGCCGTTAAAAATGGCCAACCCTTGCTGCCGACCATGTGGAGTACACGACTTTTCATCCCTCTGCACCTTTCAACAGCAACAAGTTCAATAACCACAAGGTATAATTCCGTCCATATTTGACACAAACAAAACAAAAACAACGGCAGCAGTTCAATCAAGATCCTTCCCGAACGCCCTTCCAAGGCTGCCAATCGTATATAAAGGAGAAGAATAGCAACATGTGTCTGTCTGCCGTCCGACAAAGAAAAGGGGCCAAATAATAAGTGCCCGCAAACAATCCGTTATCTCCGGACGCAGCTTCAGAGCAAGGGGAAGGGCGAAAAGACTCAAGGAAATGCGCAATCAACGAATGGTCCACTGGTCCGCAACTTGCATACGTCGCATCATCCAGCTCCTAATCATGTACCCAAAATGAAAATATCCGTATCGGCGTATTCTCATTTCACAAAACGTTGGGCGACGTTCTCCGTTGAAAACATGTAAATTATGTGCAGGGAAGACCAAAGGGTCATGTTCGTAAGTAAAAGTGCCAGATCAACCCCATCCAGAGGTGGGTATGGCTCGAAGACATTCGTCGTAGGTGCTTTTCGTGTCATGTAGTCATTGCACCATGCCGTGCTGCTGCCCCATGGCCAGGCCGTGCCATCCGAAATATCGACAAGAAAGGCATGAAGACTGGAAGCAAACGCTTACATCACTTCGACGTAGAGCAGAAGCTTCTCATTGCGCTGAAGCGCAAAGTCGAGGTCGTTGTCGCTCATCAAGCTTGGCTTGTTTCCAGTTGGTTCATCCTTGTAGAAGAGCTGGAGTTGCTCGTTTGGGGACACCTTGAGTCGATCGCGAACCTTGTCGCATAGCTGCTGAAACTGAATGTCCGTCGGTACCCGAATAGCAATCAGGTCCCCATTGTAAGCAATCTTGATCTTCATTTGCTGTGGCGGTTGTTGTGGCTGCGCCTGTTGTTGCAATTGCTGCATACCTATAATAACGAGTGAGTAGGCTGCCATTTTCAACATCTTTGGGGCATCATACCTGGCTGAGGAGGATTGCTCATCTGTCTTGGCGTCGCTGAAAGTCCCGAGTATCCGTTACCGTTTAGGTTGTTCCGCGACGACTGTCTAGAAGCGCCGTTTGCAGGCGAGCCTGTAGATGAGGGCTGCGAACCTTGAGACAGACGGTATTCTTCATCGCCCGGGACAGTGTCGATTTCATAGTCTCCTTCTCTAGGCGCGAAGAACTGCTTGACGAGTGTGCATCGTGAGATGTATGGTGGCTGATTCAACAGGTTTCTGACATAGGCATCAAGGTTGTGCAGCCTGCCCTCTGTGATGGCGTCCGTAACGTAGCTCACAGGGCCAGGCATGTAGGGGAGAGTTCGTTTCTGAGTCCCGGTATTACCGGCCTCGGTGGGGAACTCTGTCAGAAGCGCGATTTGGAAGTCGTAGAAATCCTCATAGTATCTCGACAACTCCCAAGAACGGCCATCCTCCAGCACCGCCTCGATAACAAACCAGTACTTGTCTTCTGCGAAGCAGTAACGGGGTATCCTGGCAGAGATGGGCGCATAGAGCTCAGAGGTGGAGTTTGAGACATACTGTTCCTGCTGGACAGGATGCTGAACGGACTGAGAGCGGCTGTGAAGACCAGCTTGCTGCTATGACCAAACAGTTAATGGTGGTGAGCTCTATGAGGACATGGGGTATGAAGAAACTTACCGGGGCTCCGTTTTGAAGACTCATACGCTCCATTCCCTGCTCGATAGACTGGGATGGCCCGCCGCCCTCAAATTTGCCCAACGTGATGCTGCTGTTCTTGTATGCCGTCGCCATCTTCTTCCACTCCTCGACTCGAGGAACACCTGCCTTCCTAATTGCTTCCGCAGGATTCTCAATTGCCTTGCCCGAGGTCATATCACGAAGCTCGACAAAAGAGACAGGGATCAATCCAGGCCCACCAAGTCTGCCAATAGGCTTAGCAACAAACCACTCTGGGTTTGACTGTGCAATCACGATGATGGCCTCGCCTGCCTTGGCCTCAAGCTCATCGGACCTCTCAGCTGTGAAGTCGTACATAACGACTCCGTAGACCATGGCGCCTGCTTTCGAGGACTTTGAGTCGCGCTGGCCTGGTGGCACGGCAGATGGACCGGGGCTCTGCACAGACGAGGCCTCACTATAGCCAGAGTCATGATCAGGGTTCTTGTTCGCCGTCAGTGGGCGACCACCGTCCGACTGCGCGCTATCCCTCTCAGTCTTTCCTAAGGCCTGGAAGAAGGCAACGGGCACAAGACCACGTGCATCTGGGAGTGCAGGGTTGCACGCCTCATACCAATCTGGATCGTCCTCGCGGTTGATGACGTGGAAGAAATCGCCTCTCGAGAAGCTCAGTTCTTGCGACGAACGGGCTTCATAATCGTACAGCGCTCGGATAACCTGCAAGACGCAATCCAAGGTTAGCAGCTGTCGTACACTGGCACACTACAGTCACGAGACGGTGGCAAAAACAAAAAACGCAAGGAAAAAAGGTGCCAAGCGAGAACTTCGCCATGTTGTGGATGAGGGAGCGCGTGAATGAGTGCATGGACAACCCACCTTCTTGGGCGGAACGATGGCAACGGCAGCTTTGGGTGCGATGGAGATGCTGTGCTGCTTCTCCTTGTCGCCCTTGATGGACCGACGAAGAGCCTGCACGAAGCGCATCGCGGTTAGCTATCGGTATCGATGCGGGGGCTCTGTGATTCTGTGATGTTCATGGTAGAAAGTGTGACGGCTGCCAGCCAGGCGCAATCGACATGAAGGTGCGCTTCTCGCCAGACCGGCAGCCAGAAGGAGGGGTTGGATGGCAGCTGGCGCTGTAAGCGTGAGGAAAAGAGTGGCAGTGACGAACCTTCATCTTGGTGTAACTACGTTCCCTGGGAGTCGCAAGTTGCGAATCCCCCAAACGGCGAGTGTTGCGCGAGATAGGGATTCCCTCCCAAAACGACTGAGTCCGCCGGGTATTGCCGGTGTGTGCGCGCGCGTGTGTGTGCGTGTGGCTCGGCTCGAATCACAATGAGGGATGGGAAAATTAGAGAGGGGCGCTGGTGGTGTCTCTCAACGCCAGACTAGTGGGCGTCAACAAGCGACTCGCGTGATGGAGATGTTCGTGAATAGGTAGGTAGGTAGGTAGGTGCGGAACAACGCTGGAGGACGAGAAGCCTGGGGGGACGGGATGATGCAGAATAGCTCCCCTCCTGTTGTCTGTCGTGCGTCGCTGTTGGGTGACCAAGAAGCAGCCTTGTGTGCGCTTTTGTTTCGTCCGTCTCTGTGCGTCTCGTGCTTCTAGAACTCGAAACCTGCGGCGCTCGCAGCCACGGTGATTTTTTTTGGGGCCTCAAATCTCTGCGATGCACGTTGCCGCCAGGATGTGTGCAGTTCCTCCCGTCGGGCTCCGACCAGTCACAGTTACAGTCACAGTCCAATCCAATCTAATGCGGTCCGACCGAGGCAGAATTGTATGCAGTCGCCTGCACCCGGACAAACAGCCAAGAGGGAGTCGCGCGCGTGTCGGTCGAGGAGGAGGGTGAGATGCTGCGGGTTGCGGGTTGCGCAGAAAACAGTGGCGATGCAGGCGAAAGGCAGAACGCGAGAGGATGGAGAGGCCAAGCAAGCCTTGAAGGTAGAGGAGCATGGAGGAGGAATGGGAGTGGATGGAATGGCGCCTGGGGGAGAGAGAGACCTGCTGGCGAGCGGACTTTTGGTGGGGTTGCCGGTGCCAGCAATAGGTCCGGAACACCTGGAACAGATGGCTCTGGAGCCCTGGAGGCACCCAAAAAGCTGCCAATGGACGCGTAGGGCGCCAAGGGGAGGGGCCATGGGTGGCTGCGCGAGCTAACGAGGGGGAGGGGTTGCATGGCGAATTAGTGGCCATGTGCGCTAACAAACCCGACCGCCAGGACAGCGGGTAAAGGCAGCATTGGAAGATGCGAGAGCCCTGAGGCGAGGTTACATCACTTTCATCGACTTGAGCGCCGGCTTGCGTCGAGCTGAGAAAATAAAATAAAATAAAATTGTGCATGCTATTTATTGTAGATAGATTATGGATTACTTTGTAAACATCCCAAGAATCCGATACTACGAAGACTTCCATGAGCCACAAGGAATACCATGCGAGGGTTGCATTGGGCTGCTATGGCCCGGCCTCCTCTTCGGGGAGATACATTCACCTCATCCTTCAACCATTAATTATCCGCGTCCATACGAGTACATGGAAAACTCCGATGGTGACATCGATGTTCTCAGATACCAACTAGGGTGTGGTAAAGAAGAAGGGAGAAAAAACGCCTAGGAAGGCCGAAGACCCGCAACTCTGAGAAGCTTCATCTACTCGTAGTCCTATTGCGAACTTCTCCAATGTTTCGACATCTCTTCCCAGCTGGCATACCTCACAAACGAAACTGCTAGTTTACGTTGTGGTAGTAGTAGCAATTTCGCACTCTCTTCCACATGCCAAGTGAGCACGTCGCCATCTCGTTTGATGGTGAAACGCCATGAAATGCCCTTGACGGGACCGGCAACTTATCGATTGCACCGGTTCTCTCGTTTCAACAACTTCTCGTGGGACCTGCAATAATTTCCCACAGTCAGGGATACGCAAAATTACCCTTGTCCTTCTTACTCATTCGTGCCGCCGTCGTATACTATGTGGCTTATTTCAATGTCCGATGGGGCCGTGACGCCTGCACCGGGCCCATTGTTATCATGAAGTTTGCTTCCAATGTTTGCTGCTGCTCGATAACTGGAGTCGAGCAGGGCCATGTGTTCTTCATGTCGTTCAAGCCTCGAGGCTGAGCCCACGGCGGCAAACTCTGCCCAGTGTCGCATCGGGCGACTCTCAGCCCTCCATCATAGCCGCCATGACCCCCTTGAGACCGGATCTGGCCTTCAACCGCTCAACCTTATGCGTCTCGCGATCTGGCCCGCCAGCTGATCCTCCGTCCTAACACCCTAGTCCGGCGCTACACAAATGAGATCTTTTTACATCAAACATCAAGTCCCCACCTCTTTTGGCGGGTAGGCGGATGACCCGTTGCTTCGTACGGAGTAATACATGGGCAAATTGTAGTATGTGCGCCACAGGGCTGATGTTGAGATCCTTTGTGGTTTGCATTGACAAACGCAAATCCACCGTGCTTGGTGAGCAATGCCTCAATAGTGAGGCTGAGGATCTAATTTGGGGGTCGTTAATTTGGATCGTCGTGATTCCATATCATCTAATACTCAAGCTCTCTACTGGAGAATGAGGAGCCGTCCTTCATCAGTACTCGTAGATTTATTGTTTAATATGTGGTAGTAACCCAGCAATAAATCTCACAGCTATTAATCAAGCACACATTTATATAAGACGCTATGAAGTAGTACTACTAGTAGTTATATCATGGTATCCTGAGACTCTAACATGGAGCAAGCAAGACATGGTCAAGGCGTGAGGTGGAACAGGTATGAAGATGAATGAATCAATTCAGATGTTCGTCGACGAAGGAGCTGTACTCCTGACAGTCGAACAGGCTCAAGTCGCGTTGGCCCTGTATAGACAACGAGTGGGACGTCCTAATGTTATATACGTCGTGAAGGGTATTACCGGACTCCATACGCCTTAAGCAAACCACACTCCCCCCGACCTGAACCAGAACCACACTAAGCCAAGCAAAATCGACTTTTCCAAGTATTATCCACGTCGCCACCCTGTGTGCCACATCGCCCAAGTCCATCCGACATAAAGGTCCTTTTCATGTCACTGCTACTGTGGAGCATATGATGGCCGCTAGCGGTGAAAGCGGAAGTCTGAGGTGAAAGTTAGAAGGAAAGCTGTCGCAAATGAGAAAATCGTATCAAGGCAGACGTCATCGTCCGCAGCTGCTCAATGATTGGAGTCGACAAAAGAAAATCAAGCTGTCCGAGGTCGAGCTGAAACAAATAGGCACTTAAGCGAATTCGACACGTTGGGACCGTTTCTACATGAACGTTTAGGCATCGCCTGCGATGGCAATGTATATCGTGGCACGCTCCGAGGGCGGCCATTACGCGCTTGCGTCTCCCGAATGATAAGGTCAGTGTGCAGATGCCGCACGTGATGCTTAGAGACGAAGCGAAAAGAAAATGCAAGGAGATCAGATCTGGCCCTTGATGTCCACTTTCTGGAAGGCTGTGGCTCTAGGGTTCTCGAAGAGCGCGCCAGCTTTACCAGTCAGGAACGCAATGTACTCAGTACGATCTTCAAGCAGGTGCTGGCCTTGGTAATCGATGATGAACTGGGCGGCATCTGCATCAGACTCGAAGCCGAGTTCCTCTGTGATGAATCGCAGCTTAACATCAGGCTTGTATCTATCGGGGCATACGTTAGTACTAGATCAGCAACAGAAGGAAGGGAGAGAACATACCCCTTGCAGATATTGCATAGAGCTCCGAGGCGCTCCCTAACGACGAACATATCCATGAGATATGCACCCATGTTGGGTGTATCCAGGTAAAGCTGGAAGAACTTATGATAGTTTCCCAGAGCCAACGCAGAACGGACTTCAAGCGCATGCTTGATCGGACGTTCCTCTCTCTCAGCTGCTGTTAGATCTGCCAATGTGTCGTTCAACCCGGTACGGTTGGCAGTGTGGATGAAGTACAGAATACGATACGCCTTAAATTCAACGGGGTTGCCTTTCAAGCCCATTGCGTACAGGGAACGCAGTTGGGTCTGGCACTGATTATACTCACCGATATCCCCCTTCTCCAAGGCAATCCGGGCGTGGATTTCATAGACGGAAACTGTGAACTCATTCTTGATGCGCTGGACGGTAAGATCTTGTCGCATGGATTTGAACTGATCGCAGATGTAAGAGTAGTTGCTCTCCTTCCTCCACTTCTTCTTCAAAAAGTCCAAGGTCTGACGAAGGATACTTTCAGGCCTGACATTGGATGGGACAGGAGGGGCAGTAAGGCGGAGATACTTCTTTTCAAGGACTTCGCAAGTACCAATGATTGGGCCGGAGCTTGGAGGTGGCGAGCTTGGCAAGATGTTGGCTGCCTTGTATTCGTTCTCGAAACGGCGCTTGCGCTTGTTCGCTTCCTTCTGGAACTTACTGGATTTCGGCATGGCATCATCGAAGGCGGCACGCTTGTCGGGGGACGAGTACGAGATGCGGTCCTCAAGGGACGGCCGAGAGTTAGCAGAGTGCCACGGAGGCAACGAGGAGGGTTCTTCATTGGAGAATTCGGAAGACTTCCGCTTTCTCGGGTTGAGGGACTCAGATGAGGCAAATTGAGGGGAGACCACTACACTAGCACGAAGCTGGAGTTGTGCCTCACGGTCGGCTTTGACCAACGCCTGGGGCAGGGGCACTACATCCCAGTTGATGGTGTAAAGCGTGCCGTTCTCTTTTGCGGTACCAATAGTGTCCTTGAGCTTCGCCTCCAGTTCTGCACGAGACACCGAGGGGTCATCATTTTGAGGAAGGAATGATCTTTGGACATAGCTGCGGACTGACTCCGGCCATTCTGTCCTGCCTTTGGATTGCTCTTGTGCAGCTGGTGAAGTAACAGTCCCAACCGATGTGCCTGGTGCCTGATGGCTAGTTGTTGCGGTATTAGATTGGTACGCGCTGTATGACTGTGCTGGAGCAACGTAAGGGCCAAAGCTCTGTCGCACTTGAACGGCAATGTACCCAGGGTCTGCAACACCGGTTAGCATCCCAGAGCCTCCAGACATGTGTTGAAAGGATGTCATACTCGCTGGATAAGCGTAGGATGGTGGTGCAGCCTGTTGGGAGGCCACGCCAGGCGCGTGCTGGGTGGCGGACCAACCCGGCATCATGATGGCGGCTGAGAGCTGAGAGCTGAATGCTGAAGTTAGTTGTACTGGATATGATTTCGTGGTCCGCGATGGTAAGGCTGAGATCGGTCAAGCGACGAAAATGAAGGATGATGGTCTTGGGTTTTTCGGGATGACTTTAGGGGACGAGGGTGGAGAGTTGGGCTGCGGTTGAAGTGTGGGCACGACGTGGCGGTTAAAGCCCCGTGACCTGCTGTCGGTAAAACTACGGCTATTGGTTTTTTTTCTTGACTAGCTGTGTGCGTCATTCCGTGCAGCGTGTCATAAGTGGGGCATCTCATTGGCATCTCTTATCTAGTACTCCGTACTTCGTACTACTACTCACGATACTGTCGTGGCCATGACCATATATGTATAATGATGGGCATACCATGATTTAACGTTTGATGACAAGCTCAAACTTCAACCACTGAAGGCTTTCCCCAGGAGAAATCCACTTTCCTTTCACCTAATCGGCCTGAGCTTCTGCTGCCGAGGCAAACCTTTTATCGTCACGCGACAGGGCTGATACTAGCATACGCAACGTTGAATGCCACCAAGCCTGGACTGATCAACGTTTGGCAGCCGGCTCCTTGCCACTGCGATATGACGGATGTTCCTAAAACACATCGACCTGACTACTGCACTGCGGCCTTCTTATTTGCCGGATGAGGTGTTACTCTTTGTCCAGGACAATGTCGGGCTGTACGAGGGGTAAGCCGTCCCCCTTCTTTAGCGGGGCAAAAGATCACAAGGAGTTGATAAGATGATGCAGCAAATTCAAGCTTCCGAGCCAGCAAAACGGCCAGGTTTACTTGACATCTCATCGCATATGCTACGTCGACAAGGACGAGCCAAGGAAGAACTCGGCTGCTCTTAATCTCAAGGAAGTGGACCGATATGAGTTCTATGCTGGGTTCTTGAAGTCCTCGCCCAAGATCACCATTGTTCCGAAGCCGTTGAAACGGTCAGCGCTTCATGGCCGGGTGTCCAACTCAGGATCATCGCCGCGTGGCGGCTCTCCTTCTCCCGCCTTGACGGACAGTGCTTCTAGGCCTCCTCCAGAACCTCCAGCTCTCACCACCGCGACCTGGGTGTGCACCATATGCAGTTTCTCTAACCCAGTGCCATCCAACTTTGACCCGGTCGCTGCTAATGCCCATACACCTCTCCCTCCATGTCTAGCATGCGGAATTAAACCAACCTTGCCTCATGTTCTGAAGGCAGCAATTACCAACGCTAGCAATCGTCCCTCGCCTTCACCGGCCCCTAGCTATGCTGTGCGGCCTGGACAGTCGGATATATGGTCACCGTCACAATACGGCGAGTCCCCCTCGCAGTCGAGCTCAAGCCTTCACAGTCTTCCAGCGAATCCGACCGATTCTACTGCCTCCTTCCAATGCCCACGATGTACTTTCTCAAACCATCCATCATTGCTCTCATGCGAGATGTGCGGAGGCCCGCTGCTATCCCAAGGCTCTGCTTCAACACCATCTCTCTCAACATCAGATCTTAGCAGAACGCAATCTCCAGGCCCGGTGAAGGACGGCACAGGCAAACCAGGCCAGGGCGGTATCGGCGAGAGCATCAAAGTCTCCTTTCGCGGGGGAGGCGAGAAGATCTTCTACGAAAGACTAAAGGGTGCCATGACGCAGCGTAAGTGGCTGCTGCACAATGCACCTCCAGCACCAAGGAGCAACCGTACACATGATGATAATCCCGCCAACGGGTCATCTAGTGGCACAACTACCAGCAGGACTAAGACTGCTGGTATCGCTGGGTTGGAGCAGCTAGGCTTGAACATGCGTAAAAACAACGAGATATTAATAGGTAGTGCTTTTGAAGATCTCGAGGCTTTGATGGCTTCAGCCAAGGAGGTTATCGCCTTGGCTGAGCGGTTTGCTCGCCAATCCAACGGGGTGTCTTCGGAGGAAAACGCCATATTAGCCGAATCCGCCAGTCAACTTGGACTGGTCACAACGAAAGACATTGTGGGCGGAGGAGGCTCTGAGTCCCTCTATCTCTCCGAATTGTCTCGGAATCTTGCAGAGTTTCTAACGGATGACTCAAGAGGCGTTCTCAAGAAGGCGGGCGGCATCCTTACCCTAGTCCAGCTCTGGGCCATGTTCAACAGAGCACGCGGCGGGGTTGAGCTTGTAAGTCCCATGGACTTTGAAAAGGCAGCTCAGATGTGGGAAAGCCTCAAGCTTCCCGTAAGACTACGCACATTCCGAAGTGGAGTTATGGTCGTACAAGCTCGTGATCGCACAGACGAGACAACCATCAAGTCGATATTGTCCTGGTTACAAGACCTGCATGAGTTTCCACCGGAACGGGAGGTTGCATGGGACTGGCGAGAGTTTGGACGCGGTGTTACCGCGCAAGAAGCCGCCGAACGATTCGGGTGGAGTCTTGGTGTGGCAGAAGAGGAGCTGCTGATGGCCGAGGAGCATGGGGCTCTGTGCCGCGAGGAGGGACTCGAGGGTTTGAAGTTCTGGAAGAACTATATTGGAACAAGTGAAGTCCCGTCGCGGAAACGCGATGTTCCGGATGACACTGATATTGAGAGGCGTTTAAGAGAGGCTGGTATCTTATAACTGCTGAATGATAGACGAAATAAACGCATCTAATGCATCATTTGGATATCGTTGCTGGCCACACACAGTAGATAGACCCAAGTCTCAATGATAGCCTATGTCTCCCTCCAAGTCATGCGTTAAAGCAACGACCTTGGGAGATGCGTAGCAACTAAAATGCAGGTCAAACTGTGCCTACATGTACCCGTACAAAATCAAACTATGCCCCAACTCCATAGCCGATACCTGCCAGAACTCCGTGATTGTGCCATGCCTCTTCCAATGTAATTCCAATGCCAACAGGCGATCAAAGCCGTCGAAGCCAACCCACATATACCCTATGTCATAAAATCATGTCGCTATAGTCATGGCCAATGTGGTGGTTTTTATACCACAACATGTGTTGACATGTGTTCCACCGCTTCCTTGATGGACCGCAACATCCTCTGGTTAACGCAGAAGGGACACCGGAGTGGTCTATCGTGCGTGGAAATGGGCACGTCAGAATGTATTGGCGTAAGTGTTAGATCAGGGGCCATCTCCTGGGCAGGCGTAGCAAAGCGAGGATCAGAGGCTGCCCTACCGCCCGGCGTTGATATGATCCCTTGGGGCTGGAGGCCCGCCCTCTCGGCACGCTCACGTTCTTCCCTCACGGCGGCAGCTTGTTCCTCAGCGGCCTGTTCTTCCTGCTGGAGCTGACGAAGGGCGTTTTGGAGCACTACTTCCGGATCATCATCGGCGTATAGGTGCTGTTCAGGCTGTGGCGGAGGCAACGCCGGTTCGGGTGCGAGGGGTGGTAGTGTCGCTGCATGAGCATTATTTAGCCGCCGGACAATTTCGTCTCGAACCAACGCGCATGTATTGAGGCTAGACTCAACACCTACAACACGCAGCACTTGTTCCCTAATAGCAGCAGGACTCGTCTCGGCAGCAATGGCCATGAAGCGAGGTACACAGTCGGCCAGATAGTCAATATCCTCTGCAGGGTTGATTCCACCATCGCCATGGCGTCGTTGGCGCCTAATCAAAAGACCATATCTCTTCTTGAAGCGGTGGATCCAGCCAGGCGAGAATTCTGGTGGGGTCTCCTCTTTATATCGCGGCAGTTGGTTGAAGATGGACTTGGCCTTTTCACCGAGCTCCTCATTGGTGGGCTGGCGTCCCGATGCTTGGACTTGCTGGTACCATAGCAGCACGAGCTTCTCAACATCGGGCCAGTTGCCAAAGCGAAGCCGCGACCCTGACAGCTGCGGGTTGTCGCCGTCGAGGCGCGAATACTTCGGAGACAGAGAGTGGGAGACAGTCGACTGGCTGATCTGCTGGCCGTATTGGGCATAAAACCACTCAATGCACGCCTTGTGCGACGGTCGGATGTTCTGGCCATTTGCCCATCGTCGCAAAGCACGACGCTGATCAAGCGTCAGCGAGTGCCGCTCCTTTGGTGTCGACGCTGACGTTGAGATATCGGTGGTGTCAGCGGGCACCAGAGCCGGGTCTGTAGGCGCGGCAGACATCCTAGTAATCGATCCTCCCTAAATGGTTTATGACTTGGCGTCTTCTCGAAGATTGCAATCGTTGTATCCGAAGGCGATGTGGGATTGTTTCGATTAGGAGATGCGAAAAATGAGGTGGCGGGGTTTGTCAGGTGTTTTCTCGAGCTGTGGCGCAGCGAAAAAAAAGACATACACGTGACTTGGAGCGGCATTTCCAAAAGCATAAACCGACATGTTGCATGCGCGAGGAAATGGCAGTATGATTGCTCGAAAGAGGGCTGAGTGGATGTATTATTTTCAAGGTCAATTGATGCAGTGCTCCTCTGTATGCATGTCGGCCATATGTTCTTGCTGCTTCGATTTCCGGAGGCGGTTTAGCTAAGTTGTTCCTTGTAGCACATACTCTGTAGTTATGCGATTCCGAAAATTCAAGGGTTAGAAGCATCTTCGCATAACCCAGTTAACGATTTGCTCTGGCTATGCTTATACCCCTCCTAATCAGACATGCCATATTCGCAGCCCACCGAGGTTTCATATTATCTGGGTATCCATAACATACCTAAGAGGTTCCAGTTCTTAACCTTTTCTATACTTGGTGCTACTGCCTTTATCGCGCCACAATTACCCGCTTGCCGTCTTATTTTGCTGAACTGCTACGGCCAGGACGATTAATTCTTCCCTTCTGTTTATCGATTACATACGGAGTTGTGTTGTCTGAGCTGAAGTAAGGCCCATTGGCCGAAAGTCATCCATAGCACTTGGTTACTTCACAAGTTAAGTTCAATTCACCAAATTGAGACATATTTTGAAACAAAATATTAGATGGAGAAGTGAATTCACATCCATGGTAGGCAGTGGCAAGTGTTGAGGACTTTTCAATTATTTTCGTGCACTGATGATGCAGATTAAAAAGTCCGCGTTCCGTACACCTCCTACACGAGGTCGCATTCGCACCATGTGGTTGCAACTTTTAGTCTGCTAGAGAAACCTTTTACCTCCCGATCCCGATCTGAACTTTCCAAGTCAATTTGATTTTGATTGAAGTAATGACTCCCCAACCTGTCAGAGAGGCGCTCACCTGCCCCAACATCGTAGTCGCAACCTGTTATATCAGCATGTTTTGAAAGCTTGCTGACTCTTTCCGCCTAACCTTTGACAGCGTCTTGTAGTCTCTCGCATGTGATAATCGCTTTAACCGTGATTGTATTGAGAATACTGCAGGTTCCCGGAACCGTGAGTGAGACCCGACCTCCCTTTCCCTCGAACGCATCAGGTGTCAGTGATTGAGAGAGGATTTGTCTGCCTCTGGCCGACAACTCGTAAGTTCTGTCATGAACGTTGGTTGTATCTGCCCCAATATTGCACACTCGCAAGGCCCTTCCCTGTCGATTCACAACTATCAGATTGCAACATTGAAGTTGACCCTGTTCCAAAGTCGCGGTATTTCAATGACACGGGTTTGTCATTCTTGAGCATTACATTGACTCACCAAAGGCATGCTACACTGTTTGCAGGGCCCAGCACGACAACGGACCTACCAATATCTCAAGAGTTGCACCACTAGAATAACAAGCGAAATGGCACTGATTCGTTCCAAACTCTTTCGTTTTGCAGAGTGTCCGAATATCTCCTAAATGTCGATGATTCAATATCCGGCAAAGAAACGAGCGGATGCACGCAGCCACGCATTGTTGGGTAATTTCAGTGCGTCACGAGATGAAGCGAAAATAGAAGAACGAAGGCACAAGTGAATATCGCTGCCGTTGGCGCGGGCATCGTTGGTTTTTCGGGAGGACGAATCGCATCGTTTCTATCCTTAGAGAGGTCGTCTCTCTAGACGTTTATGTACATCACATCGTACAAGCTCAACGTTGGTAGCCACACTATTCCCCATTTACTGCTTCTTCTCCTGCTCCTCCATGAACTTCCTGCTTATTGTCAGCTAACGGATCCTCTCAGCGGTAAACCGAATATCACGCACTTGATGAAGTCGGCCTCATCAGAGCTCGAGGCGTTGATCGGCGGGGTCGCAGCAACGGTGGTCTTCTTGGGTCCGGAGGTGGCGAAGTAGACACCGCCGACAAGAGTGGCCAACCAGCCCATGGCAAGCTGCCATTCTAATTAGCCCATGCGATCCGAGGACTTGGAAAAGAGTTGCGGTTTTCGGGGAAATCATACGTAGTGGCCGCCGACCTGTCGGCCAGCAATCGTGTAGGTAGCAACACCGGCCATTGTGACTTTGATTAGAGACTCGGAGAGGGGCGGAGGAAGAATGGGCAGAAATCAATGGGTCGGAGGAGAATTGATGATGGCGATGGTCTTTGCCGAGATAGTACCTCAAAAATGGATACTTGTGCCTGGAATTGCAGGCTGACCGTGGTCGACGTCGCGGCTATTCCTCGGCCCGGCTGTGGCGCACTCCCACGAGCAGTTCTGCCCAAGCCACCAATGCCCGCCATTCGACGTCACAGGGCTTGGGCATTCCATCACCAGCACTTTATAGCGGGAGTTCCTTTGCTCCCGAACCCCGAAATTGCCTAAAGCAGCGCTATCTGCCATTTGCTTGATTCTGTCGTCGTTGCGCGCATCTGATTGATCTATTCTTGCATCCATCAATCTCACTCAAGTTCTCGCCCTCTCTCCAATTCTGCTGATCCTCAATTCATCATGCCGTGGTGGGGCAAATCGCAAGAGTCAAAGCCTGAGCAGCCAAAGGAGCCCTTCGATCCGAACAAGCTCCCTAAGCCGGAGAAGCTCCCAAAAGAACTACAAAAACTGGTGGACAAGGCTGATGAAGATGGGAGTTTCTTTGACAACATAGTTGAGGGACTGTAGGACCTCACTTGTCGCGCCAATGGGTCACTTACTGACACCATCCTACAGCGGCCCCGACTCAACAGAGAGCAAAGTCCGATATGCTGCCTATGCAACAAGATTCCGAACGATTCTTACTTCAGCCCATCGATATGTCGCATATACCTCCGATATTGGCGAATCATTCCGTCCCGTGGCGCACCCGAACCTTGTCCGCGCTGCCTATGGCATCTCCTGGCTTTACATCCTCGGCGACGTCTCTCACGAAGGCTACCGAGCGTACTGGCAAAATCAGCGGATTCTCAACCCAAATCTGCAATTAACTGCTCACCAGCGAAAGATTTGCGGACTTCCGGAGATTGAGACACGCAATTTAACACCCGGAGTGGTCACCCCTCTGGAAGATTGGCGGACCGTGATGGTACAGCGGACCATTTTCCAGAGTGTCGCTAGTATGGGACTGCCCGCATTTACCATCCACAGTGTGGTGCGGTACTCCGGAAGGGCGATGAAGAGTGTTAAGAATGTTACCTTGCGAACATGGGCGCCGATCGGACTCGGACTGGCTGTGGTTCCATTCTTGCCAAAGCTGTTTGACAAGCCGGTTGAGGATGCCGTTGAATGGGTATTCCATAAGGGTTTCGAGCAGTTTGGGGGGAAAGATTACGTTGGGGACTCACCAACTACAGGCCGAGAGAAGCTTCTGAACAAGGTCCCCAAGGCGAAGGGTGAGTAATAGCAGCAAACAGCTGGGCTGTGTGAGAACACCGGATAGTGTGTTTTGGCGTTTTAGATAGGTGGATATATGCTCGACTCTGACTATTTCACTGTGGATACGTCCATATATAACAATTCAATGCAATATGTACACCGATTAATGGCATTCTCCATGGATGAGCGAGTTTGAAGCATAGACATAAGCGCACCCCTAAAGGTCTTGGCCTTGTTGAGTGTTGTGGCTGTACGGAGTACCATTGAGCACATGCACAAGGTCTGGTGGGGGCGGGAATCACCAACCCCGCGAAACCTTCAAGGGGCAGCCTGATCACGCTTTCACCCTTAATAATAATTCATTTCCTCATTGACAGTTTCGGCCTTTTGGAATTAGAGACAGCTCATGTGATTATATTATATACACACAACTTTAGCTTCGGAGTTGTTAAGCGGAACAATCACATTGCTAGCCTGTGGTAGGCGTTTCCAGACGTTTCCTCGCCACGTTTGTCAGCCGACCGACTTGTTCATCACAGCCTCGTCTGAATGACGACGCTCGCTCTGCCTACGCCTACGCAGCCTTATTATAGAGGAGGATAAACCGGGGCTCAAGAGCTTTCAAAATGGCTTCAGGTTCGGATTCCGACGCTCAGGAAACGAGTTACATCATGAGAGACAAAGCAGACGCCACCTTGGTTGGCAAGCATTGCCAATACGAATACTGCAACCAACTTGATTTCCTCCCCTTTTCTTGCCAGTCTTGCACTAGAACGTTCTGTCTGGATCATCGCACGGAATCCGCACACAAGTGCTCAAACCCGGGAGCCTGGGCAGCGCGAAAACGACAGGCCCAGCTGGCGAAGCCTTCTATCGGGCAAGGGAAGACACTTCGGGATAGAATATCGGAGAAACCCTGCGCTTCGACGGAATGCGAGACGGTTATTGGCACGTCATTAAGACCTGGCGTTCACTGCGAGACGTGTAATCGGGATTACTGTTTGAAACACCGCTTCAAGGATGACCACAATTGCAAGAATTTAACACCTATCGGGGCGCGGCCGGCTCAATTCGATGTCGCGGAAAAGACGAAATCAGCACTGGACAGACTACGGGCCTGGGGCTCAGCCAAGAAAGAACAAGCCGGCAGAGTATTGCCCAAACCGAAGCCGAGCTCTGCAGCAGCCCGCATGGTGGCCGTCAACAACTTGAAGAAATCCGCAAAGGGCGATGACAAGCTGGCGGCTGAGAAGCGAGTTTACCTCTACGTTGAGGCCGAGGCAGAAACCACAAAGGCGAAATTCCCCAAGGGTGAATTCTTCTACTCAAAGGACTGGGTGGTTGGACGAGTGTTGGACGCAGCGGCGCGGAGCTTGCAGGTGCAGAACATCAACAACCAAAGCTCGGATGAGAAGGACAGATTGCGAGTTTTTCATGTTGAGGGTGGCAGACTTTTGGAGTTTAATGAGAAGGTCGGATCGGCGTTGCAAAGCGGCAATACCATTGTGTTGTTGAGGGGCGTTGGAGCGCCGCCAGACTTGATTCAGGTTTGAAGGGAGTTATGAATGTTGGATTAGGCTGATGGGAGCATTTCTCGGCGTTATTTATGGGAAGTATATCAGTGAAGGCTCCCTTATGAGAATATAACCCGCTTTCATAATGGAGAAAGTAGATCGTTGTAGGGACTGTTCAATTCAATAAAGCTATCCCTCCCTATCACATACGAGATATATCAATCCCCTGTTTCATCCCTAGGAAAAAATAGACTATAGAGAAGAGGCTTCGTTATGTCAGAGATCAAATCTCTAGTCGAGGAGATAAGAAGGTACACACCAACCAATCGCACACAAACGTGTATGCAGTCAGGACGACTCAAAGAGATCGCCTAGACGCACCCTTATTATTCCGGATGAAGGGCGCATTCGCAAGCGCATTCGCTTGAACTTTCCATATCTCCTTTCCATGATTCGCAAGCTTCGGTCCAAATTCCTCGAGCATTTCTTCCACACTGAGCTCGGCATCGTGAAGCAGCTTCTTATACTCCTCGTCTGACCCAAACGTAGCCACTTTCCATACCGTCTTCCAGTACTCGATGGCCTCAGCTGCTTCTGGGCACATGATGTTGACATCATTAGCAACCATGTAAAAAGAAGACCGTTTGGCGTGACCCTTCTGGGGCTTGAAGAGGCGGACCAGGGAGAACTTGGAGAATTCCATATCATGGATGCAGTGTCCCACGCTTCGAGTTTGTGTAGAAGGATAACCATGGTTCCCCCCTGTCTGATGTGTTCGAGGCCGAGAACCAACTGTGTGGTTGTCAACCTACGGGCTTCTCGGTGCTCCCTATAAGAAGCCCGTGTGTGCGTTCTAAGAACCTGGCCATCACAGAGAACCAGATTGAAACGCTGATCTGGCTTGAGCTGTCGTTGCATGATGAAGTTGTTAGCATCTGGGTGGTTTTCTGGAATCTCTGTCATGCCCATATCTGCGGCGAGCATGGTGACGTCGAAGAACCTCTGTTCGACATTCCGATTTCTAGGTAAAAGGACCTTGTGCCCTCCGCTAGAAATAGGGAGGCTGAATGCCAGAGCGTGAGACCCAGGGTTGCATCTCAACGCTGTTGCAAGAAAACCGCCTGGAGCCATGCACATGTCGAGAATACGAGGCGGACCCCGGTGCTTTTGGTTGATCCAAAGGGCATTGGTAGAATGATTGAGCTCTTCGCCAATAGTCTGCATCAACTTGTAAAAGAAAACGACTGTCTGCTGACTAGCCTTGTCGGCACTTTGACGCTGTCGTTGAAAATAGGCATCACCCTCGGGGTTGTTCCATCCCTGTTGCAGAACTGATCAGTATTTTGGATGACTTTGAAGCTTGCATCACTGACCTTCTCTCGGAGATCTGCAAGTTCCCGGAACTCAGGGACCCTCTCGAGCAAATACGATATAATCATTCCGCTGGCAGACTTGGGCGTCTGATCGTCATGGTTGGGAGTCTGGCCATCGACCAGTGCGTCGTTCGGGGTTCTCATCGCGCAAAGAGTTCGTTTGTCTGGTAGAACTGATGTGAACGTGTCCGTGTTCTGGAGGGATAGTATCTTCACGACTGAACTCGGTGGTGTACGATGGAATCGATGTGATCAAAGGAGGACTGGGATCATGTAGGGCTTTTATGAGGCGAGTCCTGGCTTCAAGTTATATAACTGCCTGAAGTCATATAACTTGGGTGCATACGTAAACCCAACAAACAACACAACAATAATGGGCCTCCCACAGCACCGTATTGTTGCATGATTGGCTTTTTGTGACAACATAACAAAAGGTCAGCTGGCTTGGCCATGGCGTTTGGTGAATCACATCTGTTTGGCTGTTCTCATTCACCAGTCGGGTTACAGAGGTGGCCGAAGCGGCTTTCTACCTATTGTCAATCATCTTTGTAACGATATTACTATTTTCTCCAGGCGCCTGTGCTTGTCACATAGTGACTCAATCACATCCCTCTCAAGCAAATACTCGTAACTCTGGATGCTCAGACGTGAGGGGTGTGTTTGCTTGCTCTAATGGCTTATTATCCCTTGGCACCTACGAAGTAAGTTACTATCCCCCCGGCCTGTTAATTCGATATCACGTGACTTCGCGTTCTCTCGCGTTTCGATGACGACAGGTGAGTTATTCAGTCCCACTCTACCATCACGACCATCATCTTTGGACGAGAATGCGGTGCCTAGCATTTCGACATTGAAGGAGAAATGCCTCCTCATGTCCCGCGCAAGCGCCTTCGCGAGCCAACCCCGGCAGCTGTGACGAAAGCCGAGAGAAGCACAAGCCGTACGAGCTCCAATGCAGGTCCCAGTCAGCGAAAGGCGACCTTGTACGATGATCTCGATGCAACCGCCACATCACATTCTTTGGCACAATCGAACCCAATACTAGAGGGATTTGGTGAAGACGGGAGTGATAGCTCTTTATCATCGTTGTCCGACGAGGAATTTGAGGATGTGCCCCTCGCAAAACGACAGAAACTCGACAATTCCAGTGACGATGAGGATGATAATGTCGAGTTCGAGGACGTAGAAGCTCCAAGCCGACCCACCGCAGATGTGCCAATACCTTCAGGCGATCTCGAATTGACCCTCAATAGGGACACCCGGATTTCCTTGACAAACCAGTTTGGGGATAAGAAGGGACCCTCGAAGCGCGAGCGCAAAGTCCGGAATGCGACGCATTGCGTCCATGTGCTTTGTCTCCTTTGGCACAATGCAGTTCGCAACTCGTGGCTTTGCGATCCCGAAGTCCAGGCGATCATGATATCCCACCTCTCACCAAAGCTCTGGGATGAAGTTGAACGGTGGAGGCGGAATAGCGGCTTGGTGGATGTCCCCGCACAACCCAGATCAAAAGGGAAGGGGAAGGGGAAGAGAGGCGCGGAACGAGACTCCCGTGATTGGGGTGAAGCAGCGAAAAGGCTGGAAGAAGGGGCGGCTGATATGAGCCACGGTGACCCTCTTTTCCGCTTGATGCAGTCGCTAGTCGCCTGGTGGAAGCAGAGATTCCGGATCACAGCTCCTGGACTCAGGAAGTGGGGCTATATGTCACTCGAACGACTGGATAGGCTTACCAAGGCCTACAAAGACGACGCAGACGAACAAGATCAATTTGGCGAACGACTTGGCGGCCTCGAAGACTTTCGCAAAAGTGCACTAGAATGTAGAGGGAGTCGAGACATTGGGGCTCAACTCTTCACGGCTCTCCTTCGAGGTATCGGTCTTGAAGCCCGCATGGTTGCTAGTTTGCAGCCATTAGGATTTGGGTGGAACAAGCTAGAAGATGCAGATGCAGAAGACACTACCGGCAACGAGAAGAGCCCAGGAGCTAACGAAACTTTGAATAAAGAAACATCGAAGTCAGATGAGCAAAAGAGGTCGGTGAAAAAGGGGGTGAAGCAAAGTAAAAGCAAAGCCTCTTCGAAATCCTCTCGGCCGACACGGTCTACTAAGCAAGCGAAAGTGTCCGTTGTGGAAGACTCAGATGACTTGGAGCTGGAGTACAAGGATACTGACGATGAATCCGTTGTTGAGATGAAGGTGACCCCTAGGAAGACGCCAATACCCGCGAATAAATATGACAAAGACCTCGAATATCCCCACTATTGGACTGAGGTTCTGTCGCCCGTGACAAATAAATATCTGCCCGTCGAGCCGATTGCTAAGGGCACCATCGCAACGAACAGGGATCTCATTGAGACATTCGAACCTCGGGGTGCTAAAGCGGACAGAGCTAGGCAGGTCGTGTCCTACATTGTGGGCTTTTCCAAGGATGGAACGGCAAAGGATGTGACAGTAAGATACCTGAAACGACAGGTGCTCCCAGGTCGAACCAAGGGTGTTAGAATGCCGTTGGAGAAAGTGCCAGTTTACAATCGCCATGGCAAAGTTAAGCGCTACGAGGCTCTGGATTGGTTCAAGTCGGCAATGTCGGGATATAGGAGAGGCGGTAAGGGGCACCCTCTAACTGAGGTCGATCAACAAGAAGACGCTACGGATTTAAAGGCTGCGAAGCCCGAAAAGAAGGAAGTAAAAGAAGGCGAGGAGACGCTGCAGTATTACAAACAGTCAAAGGAGTACGCACTACAGAGACATCTGAAGCGCGAAGAGGCCCTTAGACCTGGGTCTATAGCCGTCAAGGTCTTCAAGAATAAAGGCAGGGGCGGGAAGGTTGAGGAAGAAGATGTGTACCTTCGCTCGGACGTCGTTTTGGTCAAGAGCGCTGAAACTTGGCACAAACAAGGTCGAGCGCCGATTGCGGGCGAGCAGCCTCTGAAGAAAGTTCCATATCGAGCGGCTACCTTGAACCGAAAAAGAGAAATCTTGGAGCTCGAAGCTACAACAGGAGAAAAGGCTCTTCAGGGGCTATACAGCCATGAGCAGACAGATTGGATCGTTCCGCCACCTATCAAGGATGGCATCATTCCCAAGAATGAATATGGGTGAGTGACAGTTTATATCTACTGGGACTCAGGGGCTAATTTGGAGCAGAAATATTGACCTGTTTGTCAAACATATGTGCCCACAAGGCGCGGTACACGTACCATACAGGGGGGTTGTCAAAGTCTGCAAGCGATTACAGATAGATTACGCCGAAGCCGTTGTGGATTTCGAATTCGGTCATCGGATGGCTGTGCCCGTTATTCAAGGCGTGGTAATTGCAGAAGAACATCACGATAGAGTAATGGTCGAGCTAGAAAAAGACGAAGCAGAGCGCGTGAGGAAGGAAGACGAGAAACGGCGAAAGGCCGCTTTAGGCATGTGGCGCAAGTTTCTCATGGGGATGAGGATCGTGGAGAGGATCCGGCAGGAGTACGGAGAGATCGATGAGAGCGTCTCCGTATTTGGACACAGTCGGGGAGGCGATCCAGCAGGCGCCTTGTCCAAGCCCCATGGTGAGGATATGGCGGGCGGTTTCTTACCTGAGGGCTATGAGGAGGATGTGGAGGCTGATGGACAGGCGCAACAGACGTCGATTTTCTTCCCGGCTTTGGAGGAGGGCGATCAGGGCGACGGGGATGACGGCCTGATCATGGAGGATCATAACCATGAACCCGATGTCGAGCCCAGCACGACTCAACGGTCAACACGGAGAAGCAACAAAAGGACATCTAGCAGGCGCCGGAGAGGTGGATCTGGAGACGATGATGAAGAGGGATAGATTAATTCGGATCAACTGATTCAACCACTCTTTAAGTATGTTATAAGATGCCCAAAGTCATCATGACTTCTCACCAACCCCCCACCAAGCACTTCACCAGCATGACGTAGTGCCACGTGAGTACGTGTACAGAGTACCACCACTTAACACGTCTTCTTCCTCACCACGCGATCTTCTCTTCCTCATATTATACCCAACCTCAACACCAATCCCGACAACATCACCACAATGTCCACAACAGCCGGTCCCTCAGATAAAGAAAAAGGCCCCGCCATTCCCGCTGTCGAAGCCGCCTCCCTCCTCACCTCCTTCACATCGTTCCTCACCATCGCCATCCACTCCCTCCTCTACCACCGCAATCTCTACCCAGCCGCTTCGTTCCTCATCGCGCGCGCATACAACCTCCCTGTCCACCAATCGCGACATCCCCGCGTGTGCTCCTGGGTCCAAGACGCCGTAGCCGCTGTGGCTGCGCAGTTACACATCGGCGCGGCGAGGCGTGTGGTGTTTGTCGTGCATGGAGTGCCGCCTGCGTTGCATGTGTTGGAGAGGTGGGTGTTTGACGTGCAGAGCTTTCCAGCCTGGGGACAACCCGGGGATAGGATCATAACGGCGGCAGTGGAGGTGGACGACGACGCTGTGGATGACGACGAGGGATATCAGGTGGATCAGCCCGATAGCATAAATTGGACAGACGTGAACGAGGCATTGAGGGGCGCGCTGGGGAGGATAGCCTATGCCGCGCAGGGGATGGAGCCCTTGCCGAATGGCTGTACGTTTACGCTAGCGCTGGAACTGCGCGACGAGGCTCCAGCTCCAATAGGAGTAAGTTGTTGGGATATATCTCGAGGACAGACATTGGTGGTGATGTGGGTTTTTATATGCTAACCTCCCTCCGAGCACCCACAACCTTGGATACCCTCCGAAGCCAACCTCCAACCTCCTACCAAGACCAAACCGCATCAAGGCTCGTCATTAGGCGGAGCCAGCACAACGCCCATCCGCTCTGTTCGAGCAGATCCCCTGTTCTTCGAGTGCTGGGTCGAGCAAGGCAGCCCAGACCCCGGAGCAGACAATGACAACACGCCAACACCAACACCCAAGAATAAAAAAGCATCATCTTCGTAATTTTTTGTCATTTGTTTGTTTCTCCATACAAGGCAACCAGCCAGCTTGATTCGAAGCAAAAGAACAAAAACAGTTTCCGCGCGTGGCCATGCCCTTTTTCTACCCTTGTTTGCAACAACCGAGACTCCCCTACCACATGCCGGGCCCCCCATACGTACGTAGTAGTATACAGCACCAGCCCCTTGCCTGTCCAAACCAAAACCATGCCAAATAGTAGAGAAAACACGAAAACCAAACATTGCATCATTCCTGGACGCTCTTCCTCCAAGGCCGGAAGAGTCTTCCCAAATGACCCTTCAATTCCACAACCACGTAAACGAGCATCGCGAGGGGCAGCATCACTTATTCCGTCCCCTTGAGCGCCGCTCGCAAGCTCACCATCTCGCGCTTCAGCCGCGTGTTCTCCCTCTTCATGCGCGCCAGCTCGTCTCCCTGCGCCTTGAGTTTGGCAACCAACTCCTCCTGGTCTTCCCTGCCCCTGCCCTTGAGTGCCTTGACAATCTTGGCCAGCTCGCTGTTGAATCTCTCGTACAGCAACTCATTTTCCGCGACGGCTTCCTTGTGCAACTGGTCAACGGCGCGTAGCTTGGTCTCCGTTGTTTTGAGACTCATGTCCACCTCATGTTGAAGCTCATCTTGTCTCTCGTGAAGCTCTTGGATTACAGACGGGATCCTGTCTTCCAACGACCTGACCGAAGCTGCCAGTCGTCGTACATCAACAGATGGTGGGCCAGACAGACTGGTGCTGCCGACTCGCGCCATTTCCTCTCCAATCTTGGAAAGCTCTGATTGCAACGCCGCGTCGGCTTCACCCACTGCCCGCTTCTCGGTCTGCAGTCGCTCTCGAAGCTTCTGGGGGGACTGCAGGCGAAGTTTCTGTGCTCCAGATCGAGTTGGACTACCAGGTACCCGCGTCGGTGAATCGCCACCCGAGGTTCCCGGCCGCGATGGCCTCAGCGTTGGGATATTCGATGACGAAAACGTTTTGGAGTGCCTAGGCAGCCTAGATGCCGAGTCCTGTCTGATAGGCGAATCCTGTCTAATTGGTGACCCCGACCTTATTCGTACGCTGCCGAACGGGTCTGAAATAGCTACATTCTCCTTCTGTCGAGATGTTTTTAGGGTATGAGAAGACGGGGGGCTGATTGGAATTCTCGAGGGAGAGACTGTCTTGGGGCTGGAATTGACCTTCCCTGACGTTTCCTTCGCCGTCTGAAGAGGCTGGGGAGGCTCGTCCTCAATGGTAGCATTCGCCATCAGCGCCTTGAGATCTGACAGGGAGCTGCGTCTCTTCTTCTTTGATGGCTTTGGAGGTGGCTGTTCATGAGCAGGCTCTCCAATGGTATCTAGGGGGAACTCCATGCGATGTGAGCTCGTCGGTCTCTGGATATCCTCGAAGGCAGTAGCAACATGAGGTCTATCTCGAGACGCGGGCCGACGCTGCATGAACCTCTTCTGTAAACTACTATCATCGATAGACCGCGCGTGGCTCATCACATGGCTCATTGAGGCCCTGGACAAGCTCTGGGACTCGCCAGTAGCGGGATTCCGATGCTTGCTCAGACTTCGCCAAACTGAGTTGCGGTCATCTCTAGAGTTTTGTCGCAGGAGCATATCAAAACCAAACTTACGCCGCAGTGACGACGTATTGGACGTAATAGATGCGGTATGTGACTTGCTTGTACTGCGTGTAGTCGAGTGAAGGACTTCGGCTCCGGGATCAGTTAGATTGAAGCTGTTGTTGAGACTAGAGTCTCCGAATATCCTGTCACAGTCCTCGACAAGACGATCCAGTAAGTTGATATAGTTCGCAGCCGAACCATCAACGACGAGCAGCTCCGCAAACGCAAGCGTAAGCGCACCGCGATCGCTGTCATTGCCACACCCATCCAGGAGGTCAGCTAGCAACTTGATAAGAGCAGTGAAGGCTCGTCTGTTTTGAGGCGCCAAATCCTTGAATAGGAATTTGACGAAGTCTGCAAACTCTCCCGGTACTCTCTTATTGGCTCGCTCCTGCAGTGTATCGAGCAACTGTACTGTCACAACGGATCCCATCTGTTCCGCCCAAGCAATACGTAAGAAGTTCTCAAAAGCCGTGAAGACAACTTCGGTCCCAACATCATTTGCAGCTTCGTACTCGAATGGGTTTTCAATGAGCCGATTATACAGGTCGTTCACCAAGAGTTCATCAGCCATTGCCCTGTGTAGGAGTGTCCTGCCGATAATAGCCCCCTTTCGACACTGAAGTGCGGCTGTAAATCCCGTAAAGGTCTGCTCCAGTCGTACAAGAGGGTTCTCGGGTGGCGCCTCGTCAATCATGCGGCGTTCGCCATCTCGGCCTCTGATGGAGCCATACATAGAGTGATAGCTACTGGCACGGTGGAGTGATGCTTGGCGTTGGGGTTTTGTTTCCGCAATAGACGTCTCGGAGGTGTTGTTGGAGCCGCCACCCCACAAGCTTGAAAACAGCTTAACTGGAGAGGCTGCTAAGAATGATCGTGTTTTCTCGGCGCGATTGGATAGACACAAAGTTCGTAGTATTTTGGAATAGTAGGATACCATAGGAGCGGCCAGGTTCCGGTTGGAAACATTAAACTGAGTGCTAAGCAGTTGCATGACTAAAATATCGTTAGCATACAGGCACTTCGATATAAACTGGGCAAATTAGCTTAGCAAAACTTACTTCGACGTGACATGGTTGGTAGAAAGTCTTCCAAGGCGACATCATCCTGGAATTGCTTCCCATTTAACCCCACGGTAAGCACGGAAACCCGTCTCAGGTCATTGCTCGTCACGTTGATCACAACCTCAACACCGTAATGTCCCACTGGCGCCCCCTTGGTCCCTTGCTCATGGTCGACAACTACCCTGATTGGAGCAGGCTCCCGTCGACCCTCAATGAGTTGGTCAGCACCTTCTTGAAACATCGCAGCATGGAGTCCCAGGTTATTCTCAGGCATGTGAACAGACCGCAATGTCCAGCGGGCATCCTCTCGCTCAGTCTCAGAGAACCGTGCCTCAACCCGGGCCTTGACGACGTCCTCGCTCCATTTTGCTGCCTTGCCCTCGAATGATTCTTGTAGAAGGAAGCAGCGCGATGTGACAGATTTGCTGACCCTATGCTCACCGGCATGTACGCCTTTCATCTCCTGAGTAGACGTCATCCAGACCAAGTGGCCGTCCACCGATTCCGTGAAGCGCAAGTCGGCAAGGTTGTGCCATCCGGTGAATACAAACTCATACATGGCAGGGCCGCCAGCGGCGTTAGTCATTGATATGAGCAGTTCAGCGGCAGAAGGCTTATCGATTTCTCGCAGAAGGTCCCGACCGGTCATGCCATTTTCTCCCGTCTTTCTTAATATGACAATACAGTCTGAGAACAAGAGGAAAACGCCTGGATCATCTGAATGATCAAGTGATGCCTGGAAGGGTGGGGCCAGCTCGATGAAGTCGGCTGCAAGAATAAGACGCCCCTGGGGTTCAAAGTCCCTGGGCCATGACTCAACCATATTTCGAAGTCGATTGGCGACATGTGGCTTGTCCGGAAGGGGGTCATCCATTGAGCAGATGTTGGTAATGATGTCTCGCGCCCTGAGCATAGGTTGTAGGGCAGAGTGGGTAATGGGTAAAGATGCGACAATTTGATCGATGAGCAGGCTATACCGGGGCAGTCTCTGTACTGGCTCGATAAGAATTGACCGAATGGTCTGTTCTCCTGCCTGGTTCACTCGCTGTCTGAAACTCGACTGCTGGTCAAGAAAAGAGTTGAGTAGCGTGGGGAAGTGCTGGCTCGCCTTGATGTAGTCTTGGTAACACTCGGTAAACTTGGGAAACCACTCCAGAAACAATCTTGCGATCGGTAATGCGCCGAGCGGGTCCTTTGTCCGGGACATGTGCCTGGGATTGATTGTCGGCATCTCCATGTCCCTCGCGGCCTCTTCTTCTGTCTCATCCATGATTCTACGCAGCTCCTCCATAAAAGCAGAGTTGACCTGCAGTATGCGGTCGGCAGATGTTGGGAAGAGCCTTTCCAGCTCCTCTTCAGAAGGGCTCAGGCTCTCGGGTTGCCGTCTCTTTGCGCATTCTCGAAAGTCACTAGCAATGCTCTGTACTAATTCGCGCACCTTCATGACATAGCGCTCTTCCGTATCGACCAACTCTCCCAGCTTCATCCGTAGCTGAATCTTCTGATCTTTTGTAAATGCCTTGTTCCTGTTGAGCGGCGTCGGTTTTGACGGCGCACGCCTCAGCTTGCTCGTCGGTAGGAATACCGGCTCGCCGAACAGCTTGACCAAGGGCGTGTAGCCTCCATATTGTCGTAACGTCGGGTCCAGAATATCATCCTCGTCATCGGGTACGTCATCGAGATCAGAGGGTGGCAGTTGCACGATTGCCCCGGGCGGCAGAACAAAGTCGATGTCCACGTTGCTGATATGCTGAGTCTGTAGCGCCTCCTCCAGTGTGGTGATGACATCGGCCGTATTCTCACTCTTCGCCATCTCCTTAACCAAATCCGCTGCATGCTGCTCCCCAAAAAGCGCAGGCGCACTGCCTGGTCTCCTCCCCCTCGTGGGATACGTCGTCCGGAGATGGTTCTTGATATTGTCGGGTAATTCAGAGAAGTATCGGAACAGTCCAAAGGCCAGGCCACGGTACACCTCGTCGCCCTGGAACTCCCGCGGGAGATAGTTGACGACGCTGTAGAAGGGCGAGCTCGGCGAAATGGTAATGCGCGGGAACGATTGGAAGCCGGCCGGGGTGAAGACATGGACCTGGACTCGAGAGCTGTTGAGCGTATAGTTGGCCGTCGTCGAAGGGCCGTGGAAGATCAGGACAGGCAGATGGCCGAGCAACGGGTCGGAAGCATGGTAGAGGGCGACGTGCTCGGGCGAGAACGCCAGGTCGTCCGTAACACGCACCATGGTCTCGTCAATGGGCCGCGCTCATAGCCCAGCCCGATTGTGTGAATTGGCGATGATGGTGCGGGGGAAGCCAAAGCTGCCTTGCCTTGCCTGGCTGGGGCTGGTCTGCGGTCTCTCCCTTCGACTGTTGGCTAGAGGACGAGACGAGGTCTGTTTTCACACTTGACACAAGGCACAAATCCCAACAGCCATACGACTGTTGCGGCATGGGGGGTGGGAGGGTGTGTGGGCCTGGCCAGGTCCGTCTTAGAAAGTAAACATCGGGAATCGCGTGGGTGTTTTTGTGGCTTGCGAGAAATCGATGGTTGGATCTCAAGGCTGAACTAAGGGAGACAAAGACCGAAATTCCACCTGCACAATGGAATAGAAAAAGAAGAAGGAGAAGAAAACAAGTCGCAGTCGGAAATTATACGTATGTACAGAAAGTAATGGCGATGATATGATGAGGGGATGTTTGTGTTTTTGTCTACATATGTCTGTATCAACCATCTAGCATCCAAATGGACATCGGACCCGGAAGATTTGCAGCCCGACACTCTCACTCACAGAAGAGTCACAGCTGTTGTCCATGTTTCACAAGCGCCCCGGCAACGGGTTACGGGCTGCGCCGCAGGAGCTATTTTAGGCACTCTGCCCGCTGTAAACACTGGAGCTGAAGCCCTGAGGGGCGGCTCCATCCACTATGGCCCGCGTGGGAGCCTGGGAGGAACCCCCTAGGGAACCCCGCTAGTTGTTTGTCCCTTGTCGCAGCAAATCGGGCGGCATGACGTCTGTGGATTTTGCTTTTCGACCATCGACCTCCATAGGCACGGAGCATAGTATTCTCGAATTCGGCATCCCGCAATGTCCAGTCAGACAGAGGGCATCCCACTGCATCATGCCCCAGACGGCGTAGGCTACCGCCTGATCGAACTCCCTCCAGAGGTGCAATCGCTCCTGGAATCCGAGAACCCACCAGCGTTCGTTGTCCCCCGTCTCAACATCTCACATCACATCCGCACTCACTCTTTCTACCATCTAGACTTACTCTCGAGTCCTCTGACACCTCTGCTCTTCTCAAGACTCCAGAAAGGACTTACTCCCTCCGCCAAAAGAACACGTCCAACTCCATGATCATCCTCTCCACATCAACGCAGCAGCAGGGGATAGCCGCCATTTCCACCATCCGTGAGACCGTCGAGCTCGAGCTTGTGCGCGAGCCCCCTGTTAGCAGCGGCAAACTCATGAATACTGGGAGCAAAGGCAAATGGCATGAAAGATTTGGCAAAGGTCGATAATCTCAGGCTCTAGTAATGATATGAGAAACCAAATTTACTTCACCCCAATGGTTACGAGAATAGATATACATGTAAAGAAAGGTCACCTTTTTATTATCATCAACGATTCCCTAGTTTCTAGTAATTCTCATGGCAATCATCATCATTATAAACAAATACAGGAAAGCCTGACCAACGCCATCCGTCGTTTGATGAAATTCCAACGCAACGCATATTCCTGATGTTGAGTCTCGGGTATCAAGTTCCGAAATAGTATCAACCAAGTCAAGAGAGCTGGCAAATCATTGCATCCACAGTTCTCCTCCTTGTCAGCGTTGAGGTCGCGGTGAACGGCATCAGTGTTTCCTGAACGCATCACAACTCCCGCGCCTCCCAGAATCGCAGTCGTGGTTATACCTCGAAACCATGTACCATACCCAACCAACTTATGCCGTATATTCAATGATGGCGAGCTGACGCCATGGCCGACTCCATTCATACAGCTCCTATTAATTGGGCTGCCAAAGTTACAGCTACTGATTGGGATTCTCCTGCATCCCTGAACCAGCCGCAAGCCTCATCGATCGACGAACACTCGGTTGCTCCAGAACAGGAGGTCTGATGTTTAACATCCTGGGATTAAGATGCGGAGGCCGCGAATTCAGATTCTGATAATAAATAGGTCTTGGCCTCTGCTGAGCGAGTTGCCCTGTGACAGCACTGGGAAATGCTGAGTCGATCTGGGCCCGAGCATTCGCCATTTCGACCTTTTCCAGGTCTCCTCTCAGTTGCGCTATTTCTGCAGCGTACTCTGCCCTCCGCTGTATCTCTCCGTTTGCAAGGTTCATCGCGTATTGTTGGCACATATCCGCTGCCATCTCAAGTCGGCGTTGCATTCCATCCGCGATCGCGTCTTGAACCCCGAGGTCCTGTGGACGTCCATTGGCGTTTACTGGCACATTCCCATTGGCCTGCTGTCTTTCTCTTACTATCCCTACTCCTCTCCCGGCATACCGGTCTCTTGCCCGTTCTAATGCTATGATATTCCTCACCACCTGGGCCTGATCTCCACTCAATGACCCTGGTCGGGGTGCATTCGCATTCATCGCGGCAATCCCAGGCAGTTGTTGTGGTTGAGCTGCTGGGAACTGCACAGGAATGTACGGAGGTGCTCCTCCAACATGGGATCTATTGACAGCATTCCGAGGGCGAAGACGTCGGCCAAAATCGGGAGCCGGTATGATGGGTATAGGATAGTTCACACGCTCAAGCTCTGCTGCAATTGGCTGCGCTGCAACTGGTTGTGCCAAAGCTTGCTGTGCCGGAGTCATCGCTCCCTGATCTGGGTCCTGCGGTACTGGCACGGGCATTCCTTGTAGCATGGCGGCTATTCGGGGGAGGACTAAGCGGTTTCTCTCCGCGTTGGCGTGTTCGGGTAGGACCTGCTGCTCTGCCACGGCCGCCTGATACCTCCGGTGATTGTGTTGTACTTGAGCTACTCGTCTGACTGGGGCCCGGCGTCGCTGATCCGGTGATACCGTCTTGGACATTTTAATCTGGAGACACTCAGGGTCTACCTCGGGGTTCAGTTTGACTATCTGCTCCCTCGTTTTCTGTTCAGCTTTCTGAACTTCTCGCCTGTGGCGAGTTTCGACATCGTCGTCAAATAATGGGCAATTGCCCTTCATGCCACCTCGACTCGGATCGTTGAAGTGAGTGTAGTTGCAGGACTTGGAGCAGACGTAGCATTGGACATTCTTACAACCTGCGCGCGTACACATCATTTTGTTACATCCATGCTCTTTGATAAACGGAGTGCCACCTGGAGCAAAATGTCAGTGAGCTGTCCAATCATGGATAGGGGTCAACGTACATTTATTGCACTTTCGTATCATAGCTGCCGACATGGCTTCTTCGATTTTCCGTCTGAGAGACGAACCATGCTCTTTGACAGCCTCCTCACATGAAAACGGTATGTGTGTCTTGGCCTGGCACAATCGGCAGCTCACAATCTGACATTCGGGATTCTGACATCGAAACTCCCTGTCTTCCTCAACAGGGGGATACTCTGCCGCAAACGGGCAGAATGGACACTCGGCGAGATTTTCTAGGCCAGCGATACGGAGGACTGTTTCCTGTTCGATGCGGTCAAGGGCACCCGCAAGGTTGTCGTCGAGGAATTTGCTGCGCTCTTCGTGAGAGAACCCGGCAGAGCAGCCAGCTGTGGACATACAGCATAGCTCATATTTGGAAAGGCCAACTACTGTTTCGGCCTGTCGGCGAGCGCATCCGATGCAAAAGAACTATGGGCCGTCAGAGTAGGTATACTGAAAAATGAACAACTTAAACTTACATGAAGGGTTTTCCCGTCACAGTGAACCATTCGGTTGATCGCAAATTCCGTAAAGCAACACTCGCAGTCGCTAACAAGGCCGTCGCCCTTCGCATCTTCGTAGTTCTTGTTCTCCGCGTTCTCTTTCTCTCTTTTGGCTACACGTTCCTTTTCTCGTGCCGCACAGATGGATCGGACCGCTTGAAGCTCCTCATGCATCTCTTTGTCTATGGGATCGACGGATGTTTCCAGGAACAACGCAATTTCCGCATATTTTCGGGTCGCATGACAGGCATTTTGTCTTAGAAACGGCCTCCAAAGATGCTCGCCCCGGTCTACGGTGCAAGTTGTCTCATACAAAGAAAGGTATGTTGGGAGCAACAGTCGGCCATTTCTTTCTAAACTCTCTTCAATTTGCTTGGCGGGGATGAATGGGAAGTCGGCACACATCATTTCGTTCCTACTAGTTTGTTATTTCTCCGTAGTCAAACAAAATGTCAAAACAATTATTATCGACTTCAGGCGGGTAGCGGTCGCCCCGGCATTATTGCTGAAAACAGCGTTGGGAAGAGGGAAGGGAAAGGGGGGGACATACATTCTATGGATTTGGGCCAGGTTCAAACTGCGAGCGCGCCTTTCCATGTTGTCGTATTTCCGCTTGACTTTTGCTATGTCATCTTCAGTCGCTTCCCCATTGGACCTTTTCCGTTTGAGAATATTGTCTCTTGGTCTTCTGGGGTAATGTCGCCCAGTCTCTTCCTGGTCCATGATGCTGTTGATAATGGTGCCAGTATCACGGTCATGTTGCTTCGCTAGCTTGTCCAAGTACTCAGGGCAGATATCTGGAAAGATGGCCACGACATCCCGAGACCAGCTCTCTTGGACGTCTATGATGATGACGTCGTCGTCGTCGCTCATTTTCGACCGCCAATTGCGGTGGCAGATGTCTTGAACACTTGTCTTTATGCTGTGCAACCAAGATAGCGGGTTTGATAGGCGGTATAGCCAGGAATCTGTGTGGTGGTCCTGCGAGGCTTCTAGGTTAGATGGGTTTGTCATAGCGCACTCCAAGTTGACCTCGTCCTGTAACTGTGGTGAAGGTACGGTAGGACGTTGCTCAAGAAAGTGTGGATTTTCTGAGATATATCACAAGAACTTTGGACGTAGACAGCCACGAATTGCCGAAAGGGGCGGTTGAGATTTCGCGAACGGATGGGAAAGGGTGGAAAGAGGTCTGAACTTGGCTGGCAAGACGGGGCAGAGAAGATGATGGTAAAGGGAGTGTGCGAACTTTAATATGAAAATCTTTCAAGGGGCCGTCAAAGGCAAACTTCTTCTGGAGGCATACGCCACATCGCACTGCATAGAATTGATGAAAAGTTGAACTTACTCGGCTATGACTGGCGAGCCTTCAAGCTTCGACACAGGGCAGATGAATATTCGATGTTGCAGGGGGCGCACTGCTGCCACAAAGAATACAGATAATAGTAATAATGGTGCTCTGGATCCAAAAGAGTGTAGGTTCCTTATCGAGGGGAGCAGACCGCAGGGCTATGAGGCGCTTCGGGAGAAAGTTTAGGGCATCCAAGACTATATATCGTCATGTCAGGTTAGGAAAGGTGCCTAGCAAGCCTCTTGAGGGCCCGACGGAGACTCAACTGATCGCACTGGGAATAAGTATGGATCGCTTGACTTCTAACGGGCCGCTCTATTCATCCATCCACTCAGTCGCCGAATGTCTTCACCCTAGAGACTGGCCCCGATTGACGACAAAATCCGAAACCCGGTGATGAACCTTGGGCCAGGCGCCAGATCGGATGAGCTTAAATAGATGGCAGACGATGAGAAGACGCACGATGATGTTCTGAAGCCGTGTGACCACAGATCGGAGCTTCTTCAAGCAGGCGGCTTTATCGAGCGGGTCAGGAAAGGAAAGATGAGGTTAAGTTGAAGTTGAGACGACCGGCATCTGTGACAGGTGACGACTAGAGAGGAGAGTGTTTCCTTCGGCCATGCGGCCAACCGACCAACCAGTTCCAGAGCAGATGGCACCAGAGTGACCAGACAGCCGCTGTGCTATTGATCCAGCCTCAAGTTTCGAGGCGCCACAGGGGCGAGAAAGAGCCGTACAAACAATAGGATGAATAAGGGCGCCTGATTTCACGGGCTGTCGATTTCCATTGAACAAAGATCCAACACCCATATAATACCCGATTACTGCTGTTGGGCTTCTATTGTGTTCGCTGTACGGAGTACATAGATGATAGGTAAATGCCGAACCGGGGCAGAGCGGGGGAAGATGATTCATACCAGCAAAGGGCGACATGCAAGGAGTTATCCGCCGCCTTGGCAATAGCAAACCTTGCTCATAATAATAATAGTCGCAGACTTGCAGAAGCATGCAATGCAGAAGGGAAATAGATCGGTATATGCACGTACCGAGCAGATAAGTAAAGTTGCGTGTAACATATGCTAAAAGTACTAGGTACTTGGAAATACCCGATGCTTTCTTTCGCGCATGGTATTGGTTCTATTTCCATCTGATATGTTATTATTATAATATACAAAGTACTCCATTCGTACGAGTAGATTGGTGACGGGGCAAAATAAGGGAGGGAAAAGGGAGACGATGCGCGGATGCATATCACTAAACCGAGTGTTACGGAGTACTCCGAGCTTCCGTCTTTAGGTATTCATTCCTCCTGACAGACGATAGGATCTCAAGGCGACGGGACCAAGCATCTACGAGGACTACATGCATTCCAAAATTGATATGTTCTAGTAATTCCATGACCGTATTATCCGAGGCTTGTTATGTTTGAGCTCAGTGCCTTTTTAATGGTGCTGGTTTTACGGAGCACTAGATACTAGTAGTATTACAATGTGATACATGCTATTGAGTAGTAGCATGCTCACGTATAGGTTGAATAGAATATACCATTTAAAATCTAGGAGGAAGCTATTAACATACAGAAAGCATCTCAACTCTAGCGACAAGCCCTGTACAATCTTCCGTCGTAGTTGCTACTGTGAAACTCGGAAGCTAGGAGCTTGGTGCTAGTACCCCACCTCCCAGCATTACTACTAAGCTCTCCCTTAAAGGTAGCCATCGCTATGACGCCACTCTCTCAACTTCCACCCTTCAACATCACAGGTTATGCTAGAAGAGCTTTTCTTTTTTAAAATCCTTCCATCCATCTCTATACCTGTCAGCCATCGCTAAAGCGTGCGCATACGCTTGCCGACTTGCCCAGCATGTCCGCAGAATTCCTCAGCACGGACGACATCCTCCGGCGCATGGCCGAAGCCTTGCCCAAGCACGAGAAAGGCGATGATAGCTCCGATGTGGCCAGCTCTTACGAGGTCTTTGCGCTGCTCGTCCACGCCTATCTGATTGGCCTTGACTTTACGCTCTTGGGCTTTAGTGAAGAAAGACCTCTCCGTATGCTCTCTCTACCCCCAGCTCCATCCTCTGTCGTCCAGTGGCCCATGTGCTGACATATCCCAATAGCAGAGTGCATGTTACTTGCGCCTCGACTCCCAGCCGAGTGGAACAAGGGTTTCGGATCGTTTAGCTTTGCGTACAAACACAACCAGTCCTCCATGCACTTTGTCGTCAAGGTGGACCGAATGGGCGCCAAAGTTGAAGTCCGTGGCCTCGCCATTGGCCAAGACAGGATTCATAGGTTTGAGCGGACTGTCAGAAATGTGATTCAATCGCAACACCTTCCGATCAGAATTAGGATGACAGAAGAAGGGGAGGAGGATCGGTCAGATCTCCCAGAGCAATTGCGCAAGGTCTTCGTTTCGGATGCTGTGATAACCAGTACGTTCGCTCATCCCACTCTTGCCGTGCAATGCATCTGTACCTACGGAGTATACTAACAATCATGTGAATCAAAAAGGCTTCGTTTCCGACTTTGAAACTAAAGTCGTCCAGAAAATCATGCCTGGCCTTCAAAAAGATCCCAATGCCAAGGTCCAAACCCCCAACACCAGAGAAGCCGCCCTCGCTGAGCGCCGTGTGCGAGAAGCCCAGGAATTCACAAGCAACGAAGATAATTCATCCGGCCTGTTTTCCCGAGTCTTGCCTCATATGGCACAACCTCGCCCCCGTGCTCCTATGGCTGACTTCCCACCTCCGGGCTTTGAGGATGAGCACCAGGTAAATCAGCCACCGAGAGCCGCTGGTGGCCTAGCCATGCCTGGCCGATCGCCGTTTAACATCGGACATGATGACTTGAATCCTCAGGGACTTGGTCCTCATGATCCCCTCAGGCCTCACATCACTCCCGGAGGACTCTCGCAGCCAGGAGGCTTCGCTGGCATGCATCCCACATTTGACGATCCACTATTTACGGGACAAGGTCATCCTAACCCTGGAGCTGGAGGTCAAGGCTTCTACGATCCACAGGCACCACCTGGCGCTAGATGGGATCCTGTCGGCCCTGGGGGCACGCCAAGATTCCCAGGTCAGGGCCGAGGCCAGGGAAACTCTGGTGGTAATGGAGGGTACAATCCCTATGGTGGCGGATTTGGTGGGAATATTATTTGAGACTGTCGTTTTCCATGTTTTATCCATTGTACGAGTAGTGTGAGCATAAGCATCCAAGTGTAAATTACATGAAGGAACGAGTAACGAATACGAAATTGGCCTTGATCATTTTCACACTGGTAAACAAACGACTGGGTTACTCTGACATCAGTTCTCATTTTCAACCGTGAGTCCTATAGTCTTGCTCAGGACTACTCTTTCCTTTCACCACCACAACACCGAGGTATCTTCAACTTTGCAGGTCCCCGCCCCATCATCCTCCAAGAGAAAAATAAGGAGAAAAAAACGCAGACGACTAGTGATCGCCATGCTTTCGTAACCTTCATGCACTTTTTTGGTTTTTTTGTCTTTTTTTGCTTTTGTTCTTCGTTGAACATCTGTCTGTACTTTGTATAACGCTTCTCTTTTCAAAAAAAAAAGAATTCGCAAAAAGTGGTCACGCCGAACCTCAGAAATCCTTCATGGAGCACGTTGCCTCTCTATTGGCCAGCGACGGCCAGCTCGTTCAATTTCAGCTTCTCATCGTCAGTGAGCAGGTTATACCATTCTTGGAAGTTAGCCACGTTCTCGCGAGCGGCGCGGATGAAGAATTCAGTCAGGTAGGTCTGTGTCTCGTCATCGCGTTGCCGTGAGCTGCCATCCATACCGAATGACATGAGGTCGGCCTTGGTGGCTCCAAGACTGAGGTCGAGAGTGATATCGTCATCTTCCCATCCGTCCTCATCGTTGTCATCATCAAAGTCTGCCGTGGCAACAGCGGCCGAAGCAGCGTTTGCCGCGGCTCGGACGCCAGATGCAGATAGGAGCTCTTCGACCAAAACCTTGAGGATCTTGAGCGTAGCGGGGATGATAGTGTATTGATCAGGGTCTGAAGAATAGGTTGTCGCATTAGTGCCTTGATTCTCCTTGATGTATTCTTGATAGAGTCGTTCCAGGGTAGAGGAGGTGGTGGGAATACTTTGAATGTGTGATGACATACTCTTCTTGGCGCGCGATCGCGTCTTGATCATGCCATCATCAGCGGTAACAATCAAGTCACCCTTGACCTTGGTTTGTCCTATCCGAGGATCGTTTAGGGAGTAGAGCTTCGACAGGGCAATGACACTACCAACACGTTAGCAAAGACAAAAGGGACTAGGATTTGGGACACACTTTTGTCGGATCTCGTCGTAGCCAGCAAAGCTGACAGAATTTTCGAGCCACTTGGCAAGCACGACCTGGAGACCACTCTCGCCATTGATCTGGATATGGCTAAGGAACTCAACCACATCATGTGCGCCGCCGAGCGAAAGTCGGGCAAACACAAGGATGAGAGACTGGATAAAAGCTGCAGCTTGCGCAGTGGCAAGACGGTTCGCGACAGCCTGCAGAAGTTGTGGCAGGAAAGGTCCCAGACGCTCTTGTCCAGCCTTCTCCACAAGCTCAGCGGCCAATCCTCCGACTTCAGAGGCAGAGTTGTCTTCAATAGAGGGGCCCAGCAGGCGGTCAATGATGTGAAGGCAGACCTCCAAGCCAGACCTCCCATTGGAATCCTGCCAGTTGAGGACTTGTTGGTGATCATGCACCAAGATCCATTTGACTGCCACGGATCCCGGTCGTAGAACTTCGCCTTCGTTTGACTCCATGAGTAGGCGATTCAGCTTAGGGAACGTGGCAGCCACGAAGCCCTCGGGCAGAGGCTCCGAGCCGTGCTCAGCCAGGACAGCAAGCAATTCAGTCGCCACCTATGGAATGATTAGAATCGCGTGCATTTATGCAATCAGATGTTCTTGCGACTTACCGTAACAAGCGGGTTGTCCTCAGTGAGGTTAGCTACGTCGAACGCACCAGTCAAAGTTGGCAGAATGCGTGCGCAAAGGCCAGCAAACGAGGCGCTGTCTGAAAGGTTGCCCACGATTTCTTCGAAAGCCTCCTGAACAAGCATAGTGACCTGGAAATTGTTCGCACCCATTTTAGCGAGCAGGAACAAGAGATCAACAGATTGGATATCGCTAGAAAGGGCAATCTTCGTATCCAGCGAGATGGCCGCTCGGAGAGCTTCGCTCAATGTCACGAGGAGCTCATCAGCCTCCTCCATCTCCTCAGGGTCTTTGCCATTCATATAGGTCTGAATCGAGGTGATGATGGGGACTTGACGATCAGGAGTCACCTTT
This sequence comes from Mycogone perniciosa, assembly GCA_025331125.1. Lineage (NCBI taxonomy): Eukaryota > Fungi > Ascomycota > Sordariomycetes > Hypocreales > Hypocreaceae > Mycogone > Mycogone perniciosa. The sequence continues at coordinate 71,108 of JAOALB010000170.1, forward strand.
CCTGAATTGATCAACTCCTGAATAGCTTTGATGCACGAAACCTGAACAACCTCAGACTCCTCGTTCGTGATCGAATGAATGATGCGGTCCAGGAGAGATGGCGGGGGCTGGAACGAGCGGCCGAGGATGCCAGCAACCAAGTATCCACGGGCACGCAACAGCGGCTCATCGGGTCGGTTGATAGCAAAGTCAAGCAACCCAAGATAAGCGTTGGCAACAGGTTCGGTAATAGGCTTGCTCATGTCTTGGAAGTCACCAACCAGCATGACAAACAAGTAGAGTGCTGCCTCCTGGCTTCTCCACGATGCACCGCCATCGCCAGGGAAGAGAGTTTTGGTGTATCCAAACAAACCATCAATCGTCTTCTCATCGAACCATTCGCCCATCTTGATGAGCAAGTCACCAGCGGCGGTTCGGGCAGTGTAGTTGGCGGTAACGGAAGTCTCCTCAGCCAGGTACAGGGAACAGTCGAAGTCCCAGAGGTCTTGCTCCTCTCGAGTCACCCGCGAGTATCCAACCAGCATCTTCATGATCTCGACCATCCAAGGGACCTCATGGCCAGAGGCATGAGCCTGAAGCTGGCCATCAAGCTCAGCTTGAACAGGGGGTGCTCGGAAGCATTGGTTCAAGAAGTCAAGCTCCTCCAGAATGAGAAGGTCGAGGGTGTAAGGCAGATTGTCTGAGTCTTCCAATCGGCATTGAGCCTCATCCTTGATGTATAGTTGCTCGTAGGCGGCCTGCATTGAGCTAAGCTCGTCCCACACGGCAGTGAAGAAGGTTGTGCTCTGGGGAAGAAGAAGGTTGGGGAACACGCGGCGGACCCGGAGAAGGGTCTTGACCACCTGAAGCTTGAGGGCGATGATGCTGTTCCAGCTCTCGGGTTGGATGCCAGAGCTAGAGTCACCATCCGGCAGGCGACCCTTCAGGACGGCGATAAAAAAGGGATTCCATTGGTTCAAAAGCTCTTCGGCAAATGCCTTGACCTCCTTGGCGTGATCGTCCTTGACCATGTTCATCAAGTCGAAGCATCCTCGGAATACAGAGATGGCAAGCGCTCGCAGCATTGGCTTTCGGCTTTCGTTGAGGGCGACCTCGGTCAAGGAGTTGGCAATGTCCCTGGCCATGGAAAAGAACTGGTCCTCGCTCAAGCTCTCATCGACAAGGTCTCCTAGGACCCTCAAAGCTCCGTGAAGCTGGGCATCGTTGCCGGTTGGGATGACGCCCAGCACCGTGGGGAGGAGATGGGGCCACTGGTCGGGGAAATCGTGGATAGCAACTTTACCTACAGCATAACTACAGGCGCATCAATCAGCTCACGGGGATCTTTTTTGACGAACGCTTTGAAGAGCACAGCGCCCAGAATGTCGTACCTGGCAGCTATTTTGACTTTTCTGTCATCTTCAGGGCTCAAGGCAACGTCCAGCAGGGTCTGCTTTAGGACCGCTCTTGCTTCATCGGAGATAGGGATTTGCGGTTCGCTATCGAGCTCCTCGACAGCCCAATTCTTCTCGATGAACAGTCGGAGAGTGCTCAAGGCCGATTGGCGGATGCCCGTGTCAATGGAGGTATGAGCGGCAATGTTGGCGAGCGAGACGGGAAAGGCAGGATTCGTGTGGGCTCGCTTGATCTCGATCTCAGCCTGCTGGCGGGGTGCCTGGTCGGACAGCTGCGTGTTGGCAAGCAGCTGCACGAGCTGGTCCTCCATGATGAACAAGCTATTGCTAGAGGAGGACAAGCAAACCTAGTGCAAAGGAGACGACGCTGTTCCTTTGTGTTTTGTTTGAATGCGGTTCTGCACGGAGAGTCTTTTCGCCAGATGGAGGGAGGGGAGGCTGGTGGGGGATGAAAACAAAAAAGTGGGCTTCGCAACGCGTTGAATGGCGGTGATGCTGTGTGAAAGCCGCGATAGGAGGAAAAGTCCCGATAACTCGATTTGGTTGTGGCGCGGGGCAACGGAAAAGACGTGGCTCGGCAGTTGCTTGAGGCTGTGTACGGGGGACGGTTCGGTGCAACTTGCGCGGACATTAGGAGCCGTTTGATCTGTTGAATATGGGCGAAGAAGCCTGTGATGCTCGACCCAGGAGCGAGGATAAGAGCGTCTAGAGAAGAGCACGAGCTCAGTGCTTGGCGGGGGAAATATATGGACGGATATGCTGTGCAACCTCAGTCCGAGGCTGCGAGCAGCAGCTCTCCGATATGCGTCGTCGATTGTTCTTCATAGTGACGTCGTGGAACAGCGCCGAAAGGATGAACAGACTAACAGACTGAGAGAGAACCTGTGAGGAGGACAATTTCGCTGACGCAGACGAATATTATGTTTCAAAATGGCCTCTTTTTTCCTTCTTTTTTTTTGGCGAGGAACGGGGGAGAGAGTCTAATAGCATTTCACTTTCGTTCCTGCAAGGCTACAAGTCTCATTACCAAGACTAAATGCAAGGGCTCCCTCCGGGCCCTCCCCCCCATCCTGATGCAGACTTGTCTGTGTGTGATGAAACAAAACCCACTGCGGGATCAGATGGATGTGTGTAGCATTCCATTACCACCTACTGCTTGCTCTTGCTGCTGCTGCTGCCGCTGCTGCTGCCGCTACTGCTCCGCATATACTCGTACTCGTACTGGACTCTCCGCTGACCCCCAAATTGGGAATCTTGACCCGTATTCCGTTCCCTGCATGTATGCATCTCCTATCTCTGGTAGATAGTCATCAGATAGGTGCATGCCGGGGTGTCGAGGGTTACGTTTATCGTGTCTCCAGTATGGCCTCACCAGCCTTTTACCCCCAGAATCATGTTGACTCGATGAGATCGAGTAACAAGAATTGCCAGCATGGGAATGGTGGGGCTCCTCTGCACTAGGGCCTAGGCCTAGCTAAGAAGCCGGAAAAAGAATGGACCCTTGTTCCGCTGCTATCTTGGCTGACTGGGGGCTTCTGCCCTGTGGTTATGTTATCGTTGTCCAATAACAGCGAATCCGAATCCTCCAACATCGTCGCCCTCTGCTCTGAATCCGAATAGCGTTATCGCCTGTGCGGAAAGCGGCCGCCTAGAGGCATTCGGGAAAGCGTTAAAACTGCTGATAGCGACCCCATCATGACCCCCGAACCGGCTTCTCGGCGATGCGCCACACAACAGCCTTTATCTAGACTGAGACTGTTTCAATCCGCGGGAAGAGCCCGCTGATAGCTACGAGTCGACGCGTTGTATCGTGAGGAGCCGTTACCATATTGGACGAGACCAATTATTGTCTTACCGGCTATGCTGCGTTAGTGGCGGCCCCAATTTCGTGGGATAGTAGGCCGACGATAGGTATTAAACTCACGTCTCTCCCGCCTATGGATTCATCGCTCGACCTCACTTCGATGCGAATGTACAACAAGGCTCGCCCAGTGATCACCGCGTGACTTGCGTCATCGTCGATCGATCCTTAACCAACGTTGCCTCTCTGTTGGGTCTATTGTTAGTGCAGCAGCAGCAGCATATATATCAATCTTTGGCACACGTGTCCCTCCTCTCCTCTCCTCTCCTTCATCAAAGCGACATCGCATACGACAATGGAGTTGAAAACACGCCTTAGGAATCTGGCTGACAAGCTGGCTGTCGAGGCCGAACCCGGCCTGACGACTACCCAGCTGATGGTGCGGACCTTCACCCTCTCTTCTCCCCACCACTGATCAGCTCCTATCGATCTTGTCTCATTGTCCTACGAGATGTGGTGCGACCACGAACTCTTTGCTGACACTCGATCCAGCTTGTCAATCATGACCTCAAGCCTGTCGAGACTGAACGCCGGCAATGGGGTCCATGGAACTTTGTGGCTTTTTGGATTGCAGACTCGTTCAACATCAACACATGGATGATCTCCTCATCCATGATTCTCGCTGGTCTGTCGTGGTGGCAGGCCTGGATATGCGTCTGGGTCGGATACTCCATCGCTGCCTGCTTCATCGTCCTGACAGGACGCATCGGTGCGACGTATCATATTGGTTTCCCCGTCATCAGTCGCTCCTCTTTCGGCATTTGGGGTAGCCTTTGGCCAGTCTTCAACCGTGCCGCCATGGGTAAGCATTCTATCCTGCTCCTGGCGACTCCGTGACAAATTACTGATATATCTCCCCACCAGCTTGCGTCTGGTACGCAGTGCAGGCTTACATTGGTGGTCAGTGTGTCTATCTCATGATCCGTTCCATCTGGACGTCGTGGGACAACACCAAAATGCCTGGAAACTTTGGAACTGATGCCACTAATATTCCTGATTACGTCTCCTTCGTCATATTTTGGATATTGTCCCTTCCAGCCCTGTGGTTCCCCGTCCACAAAATCCGACATCTCTTTACCATCAAGGCCTATTTCGTGCCTGTCGCTGGTATCGCCTTTCTCATCTGGGCTTGCGTTCGTGCTGGTGGTATTGGCCCCATTATCAGTCAGCCCAGTACCCTCTACGGCAGCGATCTCGCGTGGCAGTTGGTCAGTGGCATCATGTCCTCTATTGCCAACTTCGCCACCCTGGTTGTGAATGATAGCGACTTTACCCGATTCGCACGCAAGCCTAGAGATGCTATCTGGTCCCAACTCATCACCATCCCCCTGGGCTTTGCCGTCACTTCATTCATCGGCATCATCGTCTCATCGTCCTCAACCATCATCTACAAGGAACCTGTCTGGAACCCCTTGGACCTCCTTGGCAAATTCATTAATGATGGGGGCTCCGCTCAGCGATTCGGTGTCTTCATTATCTCCCTGGCCTTTGCCCTGGCCCAGTTGGGTACCAACATCTCCGCCAACTCCGTCTCTGCCGGAACTGACATGACCGCTCTCCTGCCCCGCTACATCAATATCCGACGTGGATCATACATCTGTGCTGTTGTCGCCCTAGCTATGTGCCCATACAACCTCTTGAGCAACTCCAACAAGTTCACTACCTACCTCTCCGCATACAGCGTCTTCCTCAGCTCTATTGCTGGTGTCATGGTGGCCGACTATTACGCTGTCCGCAAGGGCTATCTAGAGATCAAGGAGTTGTACAATGCGCGAAAGAACGGCCCATACTATTACACTGCCGGAATTCACTGGCGCGCCTACGCCGCCTACATTTCCGGCATCGTGATCAATGTGGTCGGCTTCGCCGGCGCAGTTGGACAGGACGTCCCCATTGCCGCCACGTATATCTACAATCTCAATTTTTTCTGCGGCTTTATCGTTTCTTTCGTCATGTACTGGGCCCTATGCAAGTTTTTCCCTGTACCTGCTATGAGCGATCGGTGGATGGAGGTTGGCGACACGATTGATGATGTGCGAGTGGCGTATAATAGTGATGACTACGATGAGGAAAACGCCATGTCTGGAGATAGCAAGTATGCGAAGGATACCCCCAAGGTGTTTTAATGATGTTTTAGAGAGGTTTAGATGTGTTTTTTATTCGATATTTCATGATATATGATATAGAGCAATATGATATCTTTGGGCTATTATCGGCCTGCGAGGCGAAATAGCTTGATTCCTGTCTGAATACAACCAGGCCAACCTATCATCGCTTTGCCTCCCCTTCCGTTGGCAACCGTGTCACCCCAGAGCTCGGTAGTTCACGGGTGCTGTATGTGCTCATAGAGCGCCAGGGGGCTACCGAGCTCTGATTTGACGTGAACCCGTGAAGGGAATGTGTGACGTGTCGCAGTAATATACCAAGAGAACCCTTTCTTCTATCCTCCGCTATCCCCCGCCTTTGTGATAATTCCGTATGTGATAACACGCCACTTCCTGTACTTCCACTCTTCTTGCCGCTTCTGGCCAATTCCCCGTTGTTTCATCTGTGTTGTCTGGTCTCTAAGATGGTGTTTGTACAGTTGTATTCGACTTGGTTAATCCAATCCGGTCCTCCCAAATAGTGCTTTCATGATTTGCAGGTAGACAAGGCTGGTTTCTTGTTGTCTCTCTTGTAATAAGACGATATGGTGCATGGATGATAACAACGTAGATCATAAAGTGGTATCCAGGAACCCCAGATGCGCAGGTGGGAGCCATGGTCTTGGCCCCCGGCCAATCAGGAGCCCCTTTAGTCTCTGACAAGTGTACTCCGTAACCTTTTTCCAACACTCTGCCATACTATCCAGCTGTCGGAAGTGGACTTCAGGGCCATTAATAGGGTCCAATAATGCAGCTGTGTTAAAAACTTGTGAGTGGCTGGAGCCTCTGTGCATTGAGTAGACTGATGTAAGCAAAGCGAAGGCAAGGCCATCTACGATATTATTCTCCATATGGACTTCAAGTCAGTATGTAGTAATTCTCAAGCACACCTCGATAGTATCGATAATGGGAAGCCATGGCGTTTCCTGGTGAGTCATCGGTCCGTATTTGTGCCTAATACTGCGCCGGCTAACCGGCCGCCTAGGTTCTGGGCCCCTTAGCTTCACCATTATTGCTGCAGTCAAAGATTGCGTCGAGTTCTTCCAATTCGACATGGCATACGCCTTCGTCAAACAGTACAAAAATTTCAGTGAAGTCGAAAGAAGACATACCAGCTCAGCGCGGGTAGTGAACCCAGGCGCCAGAGTCGGCAGAGGGCCTGTATAACGGTGCTGAGGTTACGGGGATATTCGAGGAAAATGCCGTGACTGCATGATTGGTGGTAGTTTACGGAGTACACCAAATGCATTAAGGGCCAGCGAGGTAACAAGACAATCCACATTAGAAGTGGGGTCATTAAATGGGGGGGGGGGGGGGGTTTTGGGGGCG
>JAOALB010000171.1:0-27115 GCA_025331125.1 Mycogone perniciosa
CCCCCCCCCCCCCCCCCCCCCCCCCCCCCCCCCCCCCCCCCCGTTGCTGCGAGACGTCTACCCAGGTCAACGCCATACTCAACGAAACGGAGGACCGAACTCATTACGACGACGTCGGGCTGTCAGCTTGGAGGGCCACATTAAGAATGTACTAAGCAAGAGAAACGAGTGTAGTGGCGAGAGAAGAGAATCCAGCCGACAAAGGGATAAACTTACCGTCGAATTTGCTGTTTGCCACTGCACGAAGCCTAAGCTCAAACACCTTCCCCCAATGTAGAATTCTCCAAATAAGTTACGAGATCAATAGATTTTTAGGTCGGTATGATACGGCCCTCGTCGCATACAAACCACTAGAAGTTGGCATCGTTGATCTTCAACTTCACACCGCCATTGACAGGCATTCTGATATCCATCTCGACGGCCTCGTCCCCTTCGGAAGAGTTATAATTATAGCCTTATATTTGGGTTTGTCTGCAGATAGGTCAAGAGCCGATATGAGATGCAGAAACTCTTGGAGTGCGCTTGTTGTGTGATGCTCCTGTTCAATGTCAGTCCCTGATGAAAAATGCCCAGGATTATATTGGATTCCCTTTTCAGCTCACCTTTCCATGCTTTCGTTTTCTCTTTCTATTGTGGTTAATGAACTTGGTCATCTTAGTAAAAGACTCCCAATCATCCCTCCTCAGTAATCGTCGGTCATCAGCCGCAACATCCGATGGCCTCCAGTCCGCTATTTCCCCCCCCAAAACGGATGTTAGTTGGCCGTTTTTAGGGGTGGAATACCGGACTGGAGGCAAATGATAATAGTAATCTCTGGCAATGAGGGTAATATAGGGGATTCATAATGATATCCTCGCCATTGGGAATAAAGTTCAGATCATTAATGGCGAAGCTTGTAGGGACCTTGAACTCGTGTCCACACATTTCCTCAATCGAAATGGATCCAGTCACCATTGAAAATGATGTGAGTGGGTGTTCTGGTTGTAGTTGTGACCTTGTTGATGAAATCGTGATTCTGTCAATGCGCTCATAAAAGTACACATACTATGCTCCCGGAAATGAGCAATTTGGCCCCTTTCAAAACCTACGTGATTCCGAAACCTCAACAAATGTGGTATGGATGGTCCGGCTGCTTGATCAAGAATTTGAAAAGTGCTTGAGAAGTGGTGCGTAAGGTTGGCTCCTGTCACTCCATCGTACTGGCAGACATTGGGGTTGTCATGATAAGGATGCGTAAGGCCAACGATGGTTTCTCTGCCCACTCCAGGTTCAGAGCGTCTCTACCCACCCTGGGTTCAAGGTCAGGTCACTATAATGCGTGAAGTCTATGCAGCCAAGCGCGGTCATCTGGGCTGGGTTTAGCCCGAGCTCGACTGTGAGGATATGCACTGGCGGTATTGACGAGCCGGGCGCAACGCTGATCCCTCCAGGCAGCTGCGTCAGCATCAGAATATTGTAGACCGGGATGTAACATTCTCCGTTGGTCCTCTGATCAAGGAGATGCATAATCGCAGGCCTGGGTTGGAGTGTGTGGATTGGGGTGAGCAAATGACTCAGCTTGCAAGCAGGTAATCGGCTTCCAACAAACTGGATTCCAAATTTCACAAGAGTTCATTATTTCCAACTCCACGAGTCGTGGTCAGATGAAGAAACAAGGCTCGACACACTTGTGTTGATGGTTGCGGGAGAACATGTACGGAAGCCGTGCTGAATTGACAACGGGTCTCAAGCCATTGTATCGGGGCCACAAACTTTGCATACGCAAGCTTTGATTAATTAACAATAGGTCTCGACAGCGTCTTAAGATCGACCAGAGGGCGGTGCTGTTCCTCTTCGCCTAGCTTGCGGAAGGAGTCCACTACACACAAAGCCTTCGCGATCTTGTCACCGGACGTAACTTGTGTGAGCTCTCATATGCAATCTGCGTCCATGTTGCCGTCCAACAGTCTAGTTTCTCAGAGAGTATTTCAGTGTGTTTGGACAGTACTTCCTGCTCGCTATTTTGACGTTCAACAGCTTTGAAGAGCAGCTCCAATAACGATCATGGTTGATACGAAGGCAGAACGTTCATTCCATATGGGCATTGGCTTCGCATGCACCATCTCAGGGCTCATGAATAGTCTTCTCGTCATGGGTTCTTCTTCAAGTATCCGACTTGTCACTTACATGAATGAATGATCGAAAATAAGGTATCCTTTCAAATCCCACGAATTCTGCGGGCTTCGTAGGTCGCATTGACAAACGGCTCCCAAACGGTGTCTAATCTCAGACGGACCACTCGCAAAAGAGAATCCCACACAAATATATATTCAAGCCTAACGGGCTCCATCGCAACTTTATAGTAGTAAAGAATGGCTGATATATATATGCAGTCTTGTCCCAGATACCCTTTGCCTCTGGTTCTGGATAGTCGCGACGAGGGTCCCTGATATATTGGCCATGTCAAAGGAGGTTGGAGGAAGTCAAAGGAGTTGACAACGGTCGCCATTTCGGGCGGACAGATGAGGCAGCTGAGATGTGAGATACGAAAGAGTTAGAGACATGGAAGTGTATGCCGTATCTTTGGCCTCTACACGGTTTTTGAGCATCAGCATTCTCTTGCGTATACATTTGATGCATGAAACCATGCAGAGCGCTTCAGTAAGCCATGCGCGGTTTTGTCCAACTCGAAAACCTCATCACGCGTCCAAAGCAGTTGCGGATCTTCTCAGTCGTTGGTAGCCTCCTTTCAGTCTTCGAGGAAGACCCGTTCTTCTGGAAAAAAGCGGTTGATCAAAGGAACAACTGCTCATGCGGGTGGATATTTTTGTGGTGTCGGAGCCAAAGTATTGGCAGCGACTCCAATAACCTGCTTGGAGAATGTTACCTGTAGATTCAACGCACGGATTGCACGATCACACAGGTACGGTTCGCCACTTGTGGTTCTCATTGAAGAGGAAGTAGATCATGAGCTCCTTGTCGCTGAACACATCAGAGCACCGCGCACAGCTGAACCGAAAATTAAATCTTCTTGCCCAAAAGAGGGGCAAACCAATGTCAAAAGGAGAGGCACTTCCAGGTTATCCCCTGAAGTTGCTCGGGACGTTTCCCTGATGAATCTCCGTCGCTCTTGTAGGTGCATGCCAGGATCTTAAATCTCTTCTATGCAGGTCCAGTTACCCAGAACATGCCAAAAAGCACCGGAAACGTCTTAGATGCCATGTTGTTGTGCAGGTTGCCTTGAATCCAATGATCTGCCATAATGCCTCCAGCCAAGGTTGTCTGTTGTCCGTAAAGAGCCGCATCATATCCACGAAGTTGTCGCCTCCAAATAGGCGACTGGTAAGGAATCGGCTGACCTATGTGAGATAAATAGCGATGCAAAGTTCAGCTGCGTGAAGATTCCCAAAAGAACGCTGAACTTGGTGCTGCGGTTGGGTCCTTGCTTGCTATGCCGTGAATCACTCTACCGTTGAACTGGGTTCACGCCACAAAGGAGGAAGACACGCGCCCCCCCCCCGATGTGAGCTTGTCGTCCTGTGTGCGGGCCTTCCATAACGCGACTCCATAGGCCGCCCTCTGTATTGTACGGGCTGAGCTGTTTTCAAAGTCTAGATGATCGATGGTGAATAATTACCCCTCCGAAAGACTAGAAAACCTTGATTGTCCGGATTCTGGTACTGAGTTGTAGCGACTATCGTATCATTGACTCTGGGTTCCCGAGCACGTCGGCAAGTAACCTCAAAACTCCATATGAGTCTGTTTTAGCACATGATGGCCGAATACAGCCCCCGTGTCGATAGCCTGAGGCATCTGCATGCCTCAAGCATTGGCAGATAAGTCATCGATTCAAACAACCCCAACAGAACCTCTCGGATGTTGCTAGAAACCAGCAAAGCCCAGAGTCCGGACATATGAAGTATACTTTCGGTCACAATAGCGACGCGGTGTGTGAAATCCTGATAGAGTAGCAAACTATCAATGCGTTACAGTATATGCTGCCAGGGCCTCAGTGTTGAGGCGATACCACAGCCCCTTGCCGGACGTGGGCGTTCGGCTGCATGGGTGGTTGGTAGTGTCAAGGTTTCGTTTGTCAGTGGTGCATGAGTATGTTGCGCAGCTGTGTAATAACGAACTCGTCATCATCACTAGTATTGGACAGAAGTAGACAAAATGTAATAGATCCGCCCGGCCCGACTTGCATAGGTGTATTGAGCCGGATTTTCAGAGTGTTCCTCTTTCGATTGTCACGACTTAACACATCGTTGGGTGATACCATGCTGAGATTTCACAGTGGGATATCTGAAATCCACTTGGGCAGATGTAGGAGGATACACATGTTCCTAGCAAATCCAATTAGTATCCAGCTACGAGATGTCGAGGAGCAAGGGAAGAAAGAGCAACGAACCAATCAAACGTGCATCACAGAAGACGATGACCCTCTCCTAGAGCGAACTTGAGGACATATCTGTAACAGAGCTCCAGTGCTCCCGCAATAAACTGGGCTGCATCGAAGGAACCACCATAGCCAAAGTCATAACCTGATGAACGTTAGGACATCTGACATTATGCATGCCTGACCAAAAAGGAGATCAACCACTTGGGAAGAGAGAGCCCTTTTGCCACTACTCTCCAACTCCACACATTCAAAACAGACTTACATTATAAAAGCCCCCAGGTGTTTGAGAATTCATTGGGTGCCTTGAAGCCAGTAAACATTTGTGTCCAGGTGTCGGGTGTAATGTGAACAACTGTTGAATCACCTCATGACACCGATATCCATGTGGAAAACGATAGGCCGTACAGCTTGATGAAGAATCAAACTCGGCAAAGACTCAGTACCTCCTGGATGGAGGGCTTGGAGAAAGACAAAAAGAAGTGTTCACAATCGAGCGAATAGTCCCATTTATGTAGACACCAAGCCCAGGAACAGGCAGCAACAACAATCTGGTAGTACAATAGATGATGTGGCACTGCAATCCTGCTCCTTGGGAGCCAACTCAGCAGTCGGATGCATATACCCGAGATGGAAGATAGGTAAACGTAGACCAATGACCGCACGAGAGGAGAGAGAACGGACCCTAACTCCACTAATTCGTATGTCTCAGTTTCTATCTTAATCCATAGGCTTCTACGGAGTATCTTTCCCCTATATGCTCACACCGGAGGTGATTGCATCCGTATCCCCGTTTGTCTCTCCGCGGCTTCATTGCGTGTCGTCGGTTGACGCATGTCTCATTACACGCGCGACTCAGGGACAAGATTGCATGCATGAAGTCATTTGTCACAAAAATTTCCGTATTCGTATTGCTCCTGATTGATAAACGCCACTTTGTGAGACAAACTGATGTTGGGATCTTGTGACCCGCATATAAGGTCACCAAAGGACACACCGCATTTAAGAGTAAGGAAGGTTAAAGTCTTAATATAAAATATCAAAGAGCCACAAATGGCCTTTGCTAGGCCAATGCTAACGAATAACACAATATGAGAGATTCTATAGTGCAAGCTGCAACAAGCAGCAGCTTGGTCCATGCCTAGAGAGTTTCTAAACATGCAAATCGCGGACACTCCTTTCGCCCTCTACTCCTCCGTATGCCTGCAATATCAACCACTTCTAATAGTGCATTCAATTGTCCAGAAGAGACCGGAGAAGGGGAACTGCGTCGGGGCAACGCGTCTGCAGTTGGACCCGCCTTTACCTTGGCTGCAGCTGATTTGCGGGTTGCCGTTGCAGGTAAGTGTACCCACACTGCTTCGAGACCCAGAGTACACGCAGTTGGTAAAATGCTCGACGTTAAAGGGGGGCATACTTGTTGGATATGGCGTCGACCCCCCTTTAGCAGTTACCAGAGGATTAATGAAGCACAGACCATCGCTAGAAAAGACGCCGTTGAGATTGAAGACGTGCCATGTGTTTGGAGGGTGAAGAACAGGGTCGTCGTTGTCCGAAACCTCTAGGCTGATAACGATTTCTGATGTATACTGCGGCTGTTGCGGCGGCGGCAGTTGAGGGGGCGGCGGGATCCAGATAGGGTCAGGAATACAGGGGCAGCCGAAGAAGTTGCCCATGCAGATGGGGTTGGCGTTACTATCAAAGGCGCCGTTGCAACCATTGAGAGAGCAGCTTCGACGTTCACCACATGTTGCCTGGGATAGGGTCAGCAAGGCTCAGGTCGGAAGAACAGGGCAACTTGAACTTACAGGAACCGGGTCACACACGCAGCCCTTGAACTTGCCGCGGCAGCGCGCCGTGTTGGAGTTGGCATCGAAGGTGCCGTCACAGCCATTCTTATCACAGTCTTGAGGCGTGCCGCACGTGTTCTGTTGTTTGCACGGGGTTAGCCATAAGATCAAGCAGGAAACAAGCCAAACCAATAAGTCAAGCCAACAAGTCAAGACTCCGTTCAAGGAGCTCACTCACCTTGCTTGCCTTGCATTTACACCCTCTAAAGTTCCCTTGACAGCGGGCCACGCCATTGGCGTCGTAGCCGCCAGCGCACCCGTTATCGTCACAGCTCTGCTGAGGGCCGCACGTCTTGTCCGTAGCCTTACATACACAGTCCTTGAAGAATTTGGTACAAACCGGCATAGTGGTTTTCCCCATAAATTGACCATCGCAGTGACCGTTGTCACAGCTCTGCGGCGATCCACAGGTCCCCGGGTTGGACTTACACTCGCAGCCCACGAAGTTACTGGTGCAATAGGCTTTACCGTTGTCAAGGTTAAAGGCACCTTTACATCCGTTATTGCCGCAGCTCTGGGGAGGTCCACATGAGGCCGGCGTTGCTAAGCACTTGCAGCCCTTGAAGTTGCCTGTGCACTGAGCAAGATCGACATTACCGAGGCCGTTGAAGGAACCAGCGCATCCATTCAGATCGCAACGCTGATGTAGACCGCAGGTCTTGGATGTTGCTAGGCATTCACATCCCTCGAAATTGTCTTTGCACTGGGCATATTTTGTGTTTCCGAGACCATTGAAAGAGCCGCCACAGTCGTTGGCATCGCAGGATGCACGTGGCCCACAAGTCTTGGGCGTTGCTAAGCATTCGCATCCCTCAAAGTTGCCTTTACACTGGGCGTACTTTGTGTTTCCAAGGCCATTGAAAGAGCCGTCGCATCCGTTGGCATCGCAGGATGCATGTGGCCCACAGGTCTTGGCCGTTGCTAAGCATTCGCATCCCTCGAAGTTGCCTTTACACTGGGCGTACTTTGTGTTTCCAAGGCCATTGAAAGAACCGTCGCATCCGTTGGCATCGCAGGATGCATGTGGACCACAGGTTTTGCTTGTTGCCTTACATTGACACCCCTTTTTGCTTCCGCCTTGGCATGTCGGGTATTTTGTGTTTCCAGCAAATGATCCGCCCTTGCAGTCATCCGCGTCGCAGCTTTGAGGTATTCCGCAAATAATACCTGTAGGATCAGGCATGCTGCTGAAGGTGATAGGGGCGTAGAGTGTGGCTATGATATCGATTGGCCCAATACCGGGCTTCGAGATCGTCGTAGGAGAGGGAGGTTGCTCACAAATTCCAGCATTTACACAGTCTCTATATGCTGTATAGAGATAGACTGCGAATGCTTGCCCCTCGGGTGATCCGACGTTATATTTACTACCGTCCCGCCAGTTATATGGGTTAACAGCGGGCGCGAAAACACCATCGCCTCTCTGGTGCCGTGCCACAGCCTTGCGACTTTTGTCTGCCCAGGTTATATATTTCTTTGAGAAGATTCCCGGGTCATTCACGGCCATGCGATAAGCCACTGCCGAGAGCACAGCCGTCCCAGATATTTCCCCGAACCAGCCATTGTCGTTGAGATAGTTACGCAACAGGTCGTCATCCGTGCCCGATGCCATAGCACCATCAAGAATCTCCTTAATCCATGATTTCAGCTGGCCAGCTTGTGATCCTAATGAGTTTGATGAACTAGGCCACTTCTGTAGTGTATGCAGCACCCGTGTCATGCCATAGGCCGCCCAGCCGTTCCCCGTAGACCAGAGTCCGGTGTCTTGAGACTGCGGCCCAATAATGTGGCGCCAGTTGAGATCCTGGGCTTTAAGCACATCTCTATATAGACCACACTGCTTAACAGTTTCAGCCATAAGAGAAACATCGTTGTGTTGGACAGCTAAATAGGCCACTGTTTGATGGTAAGTTAGTTGAAGGCAATTAATACAGGGCAAGGATACTTCGACGTACAGAAAGGGAATGACATTGCTACATTGTCGGCCCAGAGCTCTGATACATCGGGCCGATGTGAGAGAGCACCGTTGGACCATCTTGGGGCAATCTTAAGCAGATAATCGGCTTGACGGTTCGATGCTTGAATATATACATTATAAGATTGGCCTAAAAGAAGGGCAGATACGCCAAGAGACGCTGGGTCGCCAACGGCAGAATTGCCAACAAAGACCTGGGAGTTGCGGTTAATAAACTGGCGTGCGTATTTGAGGGCCAGGATATTGTCAGTGTTGCCAATGTTGGGGATCTTCCCCCCTGGAAATGGATTACTGGCAAATACAGATAGTTCGGGGTTGTATAACTCTAGAAGAGCTTCCGCGGCGGTTCCCCATTCCCACGAGTGCGACGACTTTGCAACCATGACATCGGCGGCCTTGTAGGCGTTAAATCCGGCATTGATATCATTGGCTATGCTGGTGCCGGCGAAAAGCCCCAGCGTGGCGATTAAGAGCGGTTTGCGCTCCAGGGAGGGCATCTTGGCGGCTCTGCTTATGCTGCGTAGCTATGAAGCCAGTAAGAGTCAAGCCAGCAAATACCTGACCTACGAAGTTACACGGACTGGTTTCCCTCTTATATTAACTATTATATAGTATAATTTACAACCATTTGTATGTACTTTTCTTGATGGAGGTTATAGGACCCACTATATCATTGTGTTAGATCACGCCCTGGCATACTGGTTCCTCGGAATCTTAGGACTTCTGTCATAAACGGATAATTTTAAATACGAACGTTACGCCGATAAACATGTTGGATCTAGGTAATAAGTCCAATACCAAATTTTTGAAATTGACAGGGATATACAGAGATAGTATAGTATAACTACGGAGTAGAATCCATAGAAAACGTGGGTTAGTAGTATTAAATCCGATAGTCTAGGACTTATCAGCTTATAGAGTGGAGATGGATGATTGTTTATGTGGGTAGTATTCCACTTTGAGCAGTCACCCGCGGAGAGATTGGTAAAATTAGGTGCCAAAAGTTTGGGAACGCGGGGCACAACGCGACGCGTTTAAAACCGAGGAAATAAACCAACTGACCCCCCCGTTGTCATCCAACCCCTACAGGGGTCCAAGTACCTGACCTAACATGGTCAGATAAACTTTAATAGGTCAGTTTAACCTAACCTAACCTTTATAGCCTTATTAAACCCTTAATAAAAATAGCTATATAACTTTTAAATATATAATATTTTAAAAAAGTATTTATATTATAAAGTACTTTACTTTATTAATAAGTTTTGTAAAAATAATTTTAAAAAGCCTTTATATTTCTTTAATTATATAATTTAACTTTAATTTATAATATATAACTTTTTATATTTATTATATAAAAATATATAGAGAATCATTTAAGTTTAATAAATTAATAAACTTTAATTAAATAGAATTTTCATATTATTTATATATAATTTCATTATAATTGTATTATATTTTTATTAATTTTATATTTATTTATTAAAGTTATATATATATATATAGGTATATTACCTCTAGATAAAGTACCTTTAAAATATACAAAAGGGTTTAATAAAGTTATAGTGGTTAGGTTAAGTTAAGTTTATAATTATAAAAATAATAAAGTTATACTAAACCTTATTTATATATAGCTTCTAGGAAACTGTATATAATACAGTAATAAGGAAACAATTAAAAGTCTAATTAGGTTAATAATAAATGAATAATTGAATTGTAACTAAACTAATAGCTAGAAAGCTATAGAATATCTAGTATATATACGGCTAGTGTAAAAGTAATTATATAAACAATAGTTTTGTCTTCTATAATAGTCCTCTAACTAGATAATAGGAGTATAGCGGCAGAATTAGGTTTATAGCTATTATGACCCGACTATATTGTCACGACCCGACCAGGCCAAGGCCCGGATCCGGAGGAATGTCGGAATAACGGGCCAATAGGAATATAATCACTAGGGTATATACCGAATCGTTAATGATTAAGGATGTATATAAGTGATCACAAACCTTAAATTATTAGGAATATAATTACATTCCCTAATAATTGTTATAACTCTCCTTTATATATATATAACTGGCTTGTCACTTATTTAGTATAGTTACTTAAACAGTCGTTAATAAATTGCATTTACTAGAACCGCCTGTTTTATAGAATCGTGACTATGTTACCCTGCTCAGTATTCATCCCTGACCTCTCTGTCAATATAAACCCTGCGAACCTCGGTTTAACTGTTGAGAATCAACCCGGATCGTTACATATATTGAAGACTAGGTTACAGGGGCATAGGAGAATATTGGTTATATCAACCAATTATTAAAAAGTAATTACTGCGCTAAAGGTAATTACTTAAACACTTATTATATTAAAATATATAATCATTTACTTAATTACTATACTATTACAGTAGTTGCAGTAATACTTATTAAAATATTAGTAATTATATATAAATCTATATAAATCTATATATAACTAACTTATTATTTATTTAATATAGTTATTTAAATGGTTGTTAATAATTGCATTTACTAGAACTGCCTATTTTATAAAATTATAACTATATACCCTATTTAATATTTATTATTAACTTCTTTATTAATATAAACCTATAAACCTTAGTTTATCCTTTAAAAATTAACTTAAATTATTATATATTAACGACTTTTATTTAAAAGGCTATTAAGAATTTTAAATAATACTGTAAATATATCTGCTGTAGTATCCTCTTTTAATACTTTACGCTTTATTTTACCTCCTCGCTAAGTATAGGATAATAACAAAGATAATAATATAAATAAAGTATAACAATCCAGGTTAATTCTTAACAGTTAAACTAAGGTTTATAGGTTTATATTAATAGTGTTATAGCACTGACTGTAACGCGATATTAACGCCCTGTTACGTAAGCCCTGGTTATATAACCAGGCCCTAATGCATTCCTAGCTATAGCTTTCTATAAAGCCTTAAGGCTTTCTTGCTCTTTACAGTATAATAATAATATTTGCCTTAACTTACCTTTTTATACTATAATAGTTTATACTGTCCTTTAATTTAACTATACTGTTATAAAGTATATATTTAACTTATTATAAATTCCCTTTAAATCCCTTTTTACTTTTAAACCTATAATAATGCCTTTATAGCTTAGCCTTTATTTTTTAAACCTTATATTTATAAGAAATTAATTATAAGCAAGATAAATATAAATGCCTTAAACTTTACTTTAAAGTTTAATTTAGCTTAATAAACTATAGTTTTAATTATAAAGTTTATACTTTTCCCTTTTTTTAAATCTTTATAAAAATTTAATATTAATAGTAATTATATATATTTAATAAATATAATTATTAAAAATATTAATTTTTAATATTAATTTTACTTTTTTAATTCAATAATTTAATAATAAATAAAGAAATATTATTAAATATTAATAAAAATATATTAATTAATATTTTTAAATTAATATTATTTTTGTAAGTAATTAATTAATCTTTTTTATTAAACTTAAAAACATTTTATATATTATAAGTTTTTTAAAAAGAGACATATATTAATTATAATAAAAAAACTTTAATACTATTATTAAAAGTTTTAATAACTTTATTTAACGATATTAAAAAGTTAATATAATATTTTCTATTAATTTTAATTAATAATATAAAATAATTAACCTTTTTTTAAAAAGATTATAATTTTTTAATAATCTATATATATTAAATAAACCTTCTTAAAACTTTCTAATAAAGTTATATATATTAAATAATAAATATAATAAAACTATTAAATAAATAATAAAGGCTTTAAAAATAAAAGGTTTTTAAAAGTTTATTAATATTATAAAAATTCAAATAATTAAATTAAATAAATTTAACTTTATTAAATAATATTAACTTTATAAGATTATTTATAATAAACTTAAAAAAGCGCTTATTATAATACCTTTTATATTATTTAAATAAACTAATATTAATAAGGTTATTAATAATATTGATATTAATATTAATAGAATAATTAAACTACTACTTTAATATTAATTAATAATTTAATATAATTAAATATTATATATACTTTATTACTTTACCTTTAAATCTTTTATAAAAAATATATTATTAAAAGACTTTACTTTTACTATAAAAAGTAAACTATAGCTATAATAAATATAATAAAAAAAGCAGTTTAATATATATTAAAGTAATTTATATTAAATATAAAATTAAAATCGCTTAATTTAATTATATTAATTATACTTTAATTTAATAATATTTTAAAGTTAATAATAAAATACTTTAATAAAGTATAATAATTAAACTTTAATAGCGCGTTAATATTACTTATAATACTTAAATAATTTATAAATCTAAGCTTTAAATAATATTTTTTTTAAGTATTAATAAAAATAATAATAATAGTGTTATTTTATTAACTTTTAGTTTACTTTAATTTAATTAACTTTATTTATTAAAAATTTAAATTTAATTTATAAATTAAAAAGAAAATTAACTTTTATTAAACGTTATAAGTAAAGGTTAACTATAAATAAAACTATTATTTTAAAATAGATTTAGTATTATTTTTTTAATTAAAAACCTTTTAAATTTAAATTAAGAAATAATAAATCCCTTTTAATATAAGTTATATTATTTTTTATATATAATATTTATATTAATATAAATGCTTTAATAAATAATAGCTATATACTTTAAGCTTTTATTAATTATATTTTTATTAAATAATTTAATCTTATTATTTAATAACTATTATTTATTAAAAATTCTGTATTTATTAATAAAAGTATAATTAATAAAATTTTAAACTTTTTTATTATATAAACTATGATTAGTTTTTGTAAAAGGTTTTACTTTTTAATTATTATAAATATCTTTAATAATATATTTATAATCTTTAACTTTTTATAATTAAAAAAATATAATTTTAATATTAATTAAAAATGGTTAACTATTACTTTTAAATTTTATTATTATTATAACTATTATTTTTAAAAAATATAATTAACTTTATATAAATCTTAATAGTAATAAAAATAAAAAATAACTTTATTAAAGTAAATATAAAAAGTATATATTATTAATAATTAATAATTAAAGATACTTTAAATAAAGTAAAGCTTAATTTAATTAAATAAAGAATTATATTATACTAGCAATTATTAATTAAAAATGCTTTAAAAGAAATAAAGTATAATTTAAGTAAAAAAAGGCCTTTAAATTATATATTCTTTAAAGTTTAATATTAAATTAAAATTACTATATAATTTATATATATAGTAAAGTTAAAAATAAAGAAATATAAATATAAGTAATTTTAAATTAAATATATATAAAGTTACTGCCTGCTTTTATAATTTATAATTAATAATAAAAAAGGAAACCTTTATTAATGCTATTATTATTACTTTTTTAAATATTATTTTTATAAAATTAAGTTAAATATTAAAATTAAAAAGCATATTTAAATATAGTAAATATATAAATAATAGCAGCTATAAACTTTATTACCTTTTATTAATAATTATATATTTATATAATAAAATAATTTAAAAAGAAATTAATTAAACTATTAAAATTAAAAAATTAATATTTATTACTTTATTAAAGCTTTTAAATATATTTTTTTAATAAATACTTATAAAATAAAAACTTATATTAAAATAAAAACAATATTATTTAAAGAAATTATTATAGTATTAAACCTGCCCTTTAATAACTTGTTAGTATTATATATATCTTTATATAATAGCTTAGTTTTACTCCTTTAAACTATATCTTTATAGCTTTTTACTTTATTTTAAACTATTATAGCACTAACCGTAACGCGATATTAACGCCCTGTTACGTAAGCCCTAGTTATATAACCAGGCCCTAACACGTTCCTAGCTATAGCTTTCTGTAAAGCCTTAAGGCTTTCTCGCTCTCTACAGTATAATAATAATATTTGCCCTAACCTACCTTTCTATACTGTAATAGTTTATACTGTCCTTTAACTTAGCTGCGCTATCGCGAGGCATATACTTAACCGATTATAAATTCCCCTTAAATCCCCCTTTATTCCTAAACTTATAATAACGCTTTTATAGCCTATCCTTTATCCCTTAAACCCTATATTTATAGGAAACCAATTATAAGCAAGATAAATATAAATGCCCTAAACCTTACCCCGCAGCCTAACCTAGCCTAATAGACTATAGTTTTAGCTATAAAGTTTATACCTTTCCCTTTTCTCTTTAAAACCCTATAAAAATCTAGTATTAATAGTGACTGTATATATTTAATAAATGCGATTATTAAGGATAACGATTTTTAGTATTAATTTTATCTTTTTAGTTAAATAATTGAAAAGGGTTTAGTTTAATAAAAAAAATAAAAATAAACCTTTAAGTAGGAAATCTTAAAGCAGGCAGATAAAAATTAAAACCTTAAAGTATAAATTAAAGCTTAGGTTAAAGCTTTAAATGCAGCCTTGCTATTAAACCTTAAAAATAATAACCTACCTAGCTACTATTAAACTAAAAACTTTAAGTAATTTAATAGTAAATAAAAAGATATTATTAAATATTAATAAAAATATATTAACTAGTATTTTTAAATTAATATTACCTTTATAGGTAATTAATGAATCTTTTTAATTAAATTTAAAAAGATTTTATATATTATAGATCTTTTAAAGGGAGATATATATTAACTGTAAATAAGAAACTTAAATACTATTATTAAGAGTTTTAATAACCCTGCCTAATAGCATTAAAAGACTAATATAGTATTTTTTATTAATTTTAATAAGTAATATAAAATAATTAACCTGTCTTAAAAGGTATTATAGTCTTTTAATAACTTATATATATTAAATAAGCCTTTCTAGAACTTTATATCAAAACTATCTTAATATACCTAGCCTTATAAACACTAAATAAAACCTATTAATTACAGGAATTATTATACTTTATATATTAAAAATAAAAAATTAAAGTAAAGTTAGTAAAGATATAGTTATTTGGCTTTAAATTTGTTAAAAAGGAGGGCTAAAACGTAAAGATTTTAGTGTATTTGGGTAACCTTCCTATTCTGGCTAGACCTAGAATTAGGCCCGACGCTAGGACCGAGTTCTGGAGGAACTTTGGTGTAAGTTAGGAAATTTCTGTTATCTTTAACGATAATAATTGAGCTAGGACCAGCTACCCCGCCTACCCTAGACTCAATACAATAAGTATAATGGCTATTGTGAAAAATCTGATTAAAATGGTTTCCTGTTTGTATGGCTGTGAGTCGATTTAGACGATTTCCTATATAAATGAATTTTGCGGAAAATAGGAATAAGGCCATAAACCTAATTCTGCTACTGTATTCCTATTATTTAGTCGGAGGACTATTATAGAAGACAAAGCATTATTCTACAATCACTTCTATAATCCAGCCGCATACACTAGATATTCTATAGCTTTTCAGCTATTAAATTAGTTACAATTTAATTGTTTATCTATTGTTAACCCAATTAGACAGTTGTTTCCTTATTGCTGCGTTATATGCAGCTTCCTAGAAGCTGTATATAAATAAGGTTTAGTATAACCTTGTTATTTTAATAAAATTACTAGGCTATCTTTACTATTTTATTGCCTTTTTATTATACTTTAATACTATATAGAAATAATATATATATTAGCTTTTAATAAAGTAAAAGCTAATAGTTTACTTTAAATAGGCGTTAATTTATATAAATCGCTAGTTTTGATAGATTTAATAAATAAAAGTATTAAAAAGGAGGGCTAAAAAGCGAGGATTTTAGTGTAAATGGACAACCTTCCTATTCCGGCTAGACCCGGAATTAGGCCCAACACTAGGACCGAGTTCCTGGAGGAACCTCGGTATAAGTTAGGAAATTTCTGTTATCTTTAACAATAATAATTAAGCTAGGACCAGCTACCCTGCCTACCCTAGACTTAATACAATAGGCATAATAGCTATTATGAAAAGTCTGACTAAAATGGTTTCCTGTTTATATAGCTGTAAGTTGATTTGGACGATTTCCTATATAAATAAATTTTGCAGAAAATAGAAATAAGGTCACAAACCCAATTCTGCTACTGCATTCCTATTATTTAATTAAAGGACTATCGTAAAAGATAAAGCTATTGTTTATACAATTACTTCTATACTGGCTATATATACACTAGATATTCTATAGCTTCTAGCTATTAAATTATTTACAATTTAATTGTTTATTTATTATTAGCCTAATTAGACTCTTAATTGTTTCCTTATTACTGTGTTGTATACAGCTTCCTAGAAGCTATATATAAATAAAGTTTAGTATAACCTTGTTATTTTAATAAAAAGGTATTAAAGTAAAGGGCCAGTAAAATAAAGATAATAGTGTAAAGATAAATTAAATAAAAGATTAAAGAATAAAAGTTAAAAGATAATTAATATAAAAGGCAGGCAAAATAAAAATAAAATAAAAGCGACTTAAAGAGTAGTTAAAGGGGAGTATAAGAGTTTATACTGCCCTATTTCCCTTTATTTATAAAACCCTAGTATTAAAAAATAGCTAGGATAGCTGTTCAAAGAGGGAGGGATAATTACAATACTAAAAAGTATATACCTTAGTATATACTTATTATAACCCGACTATATCGAAGACTAGGTTATAGGGGTATAGGAGAATATTGGTTACACTAACTAATTATTAAAAAGTAATTACTGCGCTAAAGTAATTATTTAAACGCTTACTATATTAAAATATATAATTATTCACTTAATTACTATATTATTACAGTAATTGCAATAATATTTACTAAAATATTAATAATTGCATATAAATCTCCTTTATATATATATAACTGGCTTATTATTTATTTAATATAGTTATTTAAATAGTTATTCATAATTATATTTACTAAAACCACCTATTTTATAGAATTGTAACTATATTACCCTATTTAGTATTAATCCTTAACCTCTCTAATATAAACCCTGCAAACCTTAGTTTAACTGTTAAGAACTAACCTGGATCGTTATACATTAACGACTTTTATTTAAAAGGCCACTAAGAATCCTAAGTAATATCGCAAGTATATCCGCTATAGTATCCTTTTCCAATAACCCTAACAATTTACCCTCTATTCTACCTTTACGCTAAAGGCAGGACAATAATAGAGACAACAATATAAATAAAAGCGAAGATAAAGATAAAATTAATAAAATAAAATAACTTTGCATTTATATAAAGGAGACCTTTTAGTGTATAAAAGTTAATTATATAGAATAGGAATAATACTATTAATATTTAGTTACTAAAAACGCTAGACTTTAGTAAATAATTTACTAATAGTAAGCAATTATTATAAACTTATAAAATTAAGCCCTGCTTACTTTAAACCTTATATTAAACTATAAAGGGAATTAACCTTTAAGGGATTTAAAGGAGTTACTTAAAATATAACCCTTTAAGCACTTTAATAAAAGTACTATAATACTTTAACTGTTTTTTACTTAACTATATAACTACTTTACCTACTTTTTAATTAACTTTAATATAAAAACTAGTAAAGTCTTTTTAATTGCTAAATAACTTAAAAGAAATGCCTTAAAGTAGTTTAAACCTAGTTAAAGGGATTTCTTTAATAATAAAAGCAAAGCCAATAAGTAAATATAGTTTATATTTGCTAACTATAATTAATTTAAAGAAAAATTAAAGAATATCTTTAATAATATTAATAAAGAATACACTATAGAAAATAAACTTATAAACTTAATTTAAAAAGGAAAATACTTTAATTATACTATATACTTTAAGAACTATACTTTTAAAGTTAAATAAAGAAACTTTACTTTTATTAAATACTTTTATAATAAACTTAAGCTAGAAATTAAAAAAAAAGTTTATAAATTATTTTAAAATAAAAGTATTATTAAGTTTATTAAAAAATATATTAATATAGATAATTTACTTTATAAACTTTATTTAAATATAAAAAAAAGATAATAGTAATCTAGATAAATTTATAAGTATTAAAGATATATAAATTAAACTAAAAAGTAATAAAAATATATCGCTAGCTTTAATAATAAAAGACTTAATTAAATAGATTTAAATATTATTTAAAAGGGAAAGGTAAAAGTTATTTATTATAATTATAATAAACTAGGATATATTTTAAAGGACTATAAAGCTTTATAAAAGCTAAGAATTAATAAACTTTAAAAGCCTACACTAAAACTTAAATAAAAAGTTAATATAGTTTTAAAAACTATTAATTATATATTATTTAACTAGACTATATACTATAATAATAGCTATTTTATTTATAAATTTAATAAAGATAAAAGTAGATAATACTTTAAATAACCTAGAAAGATATTTATAATAAACTAGAAAGATATTTATAATAAACTAGAAAGATATTTATAATAAACTAGAAAGATATTTATAATAAACTAAAAAAGATATTAATTAAAACCTAAATCTTTAACTTTTAAAGATATCTTTAAAGAAAATAAAGTAAATAGGTATTTACTATACTTAAATAGTTTAATATAATAAAACTTAAACTTTAGCTATATAAAATTAAATAAAGATAATAGTATTTTAAATAAATAAATAGTTATTATAATTAACTATTAATATTTTAACTAAATTATTATAAGCAATAAAAAGTAAATTAATAGCAGTAACTTTAATAATAAAAATAAAAATAACCTTTTATAATATAGACTATTACTATATAATACTATACTTTTAAACTAGAAAATATACTGCCTATAAATAGTAACCTTAAAGGTAAATTAAATAAATACTATTTAAATTTAATTAAAAGAGTTACTATAAATATATAATAAAATAAGTTAAGCTTACACTTATATAAACAGCTCTATATGCAAAATAAAGCTAATAATAAAATAGCTATTAAAGCTATCTGTTACGTTCCGAGTATGTTTCCCTTATATACAGTTGGTACCGTCATAATAATTGCTACAAATGCGATTATTAGTCTATTCTTTTGCCTATTGGCGTAACGGGATAATGGTTCATTATACAATAATCGCATATAGCTGGTGGCCTCAGGTTCGAATTGTGTTGGTGTTCCGCAATTTGTAGACCTCCGCCGCTAATAAGCCCGCTATACGGCAGTACTTAGGCAGGTACTACAGCATGCGCTTGGGGGATAGAACAACTGTATGGACCTGAAGGATAGATTGGTCCCCTATCTGGTCGTTGCCTTAGGCTTGAGGACAAGCCCTGAGGGAGAGGGACATCGTGTTACGTTCCGAGTATGTTTCCCTTATATACAGTTGGTACCGTTATAATAATTGCTACAAATGCGATTATTAGCCTATCCCGTTTGCCTGTTGGCGTAATGGGATAATGGTTCGTTACACTATCCCAGTTACTCTAGCTATATGCAAAGAACCTATATATTTCTATATATAAAGAGACTACACCGAAAATAACGCTACTTATAAAAAGCACTATACTATATCCTAGGTTACCTGCATTGCATATAGGTGTATAGTATACTTTTAAGAGAAAGTAAAGTATAATACATTTCCAATTAAAATCCTATTTTACTTTATAAAATAAGTATAGGATTATAATACTTTTAAAGAATAGATTATAACTATATAGTACCAAGTTTGAAATTATTATTATTAAACTAGATACTGAAACTTTAAAGGAATATTGTTAGCTATAAGGATTTAAAGGATATAAATTTAAAAAGTGCTATATTTACTGTTAAAAGAAATTAATAAAATAATACTTCTACTATAATAAAAGGTTTAAGTGTAATTAATAATATTACTTAAAGTATAATAGCTTAAAGTGTATTATATATAAATAAAATAAGTTAAGAGATTAGTATATATAATAAGCCAATAATACCCTATATTTATTACTAGACTATATATACTGCTAAAAGGATAAATGCATTATTTATTTATAGGAAAAATTTTAAAAATAGTAAATATAAAAGTATATAAAATATAAACCTACCTTAAAGGATAGAGAGATTAATTAGATTATAAAAGAACTGCATTGAAATTAGTTTAACTTTATTACCTATAAAGGAACTGCCTATAATAAAAGAAGGTAGTATTTACTTTAAGGAACCTTAATTAACTGCAAAATTTACATAAAAAAAATCAAGAAATAATTAATATTACCTATAAAAGGGCTATAGGGTAATAATTAATAAATTATATCTCTTAAAATATTAAATAATAAAAGCAATAATAAGGATTTACTATATTTTAAATTAAAGATAATAGTTAAAGGATATTAGCTATATATATTAATAAATAATAAAGTAATAGGCAATTTTATTATACCTATAACTATAAATCGCCTATAATTACCTTAGTAAAGGAAACTAGACTATATTAACTTTATTAAATAAAAGGAGGAGCCTTTATATATAATAATAGATAGGTTAAGCGAAAGATTAATTATCTTGAACTTAAAATTGCTAAATGTAAAAGAGTAGTTCCTTATAATATAGTGAATATTAATAAGTACAATATTATTTTCAGTTATCCTTAATTAAAATGCAATAACCTTAATATTAACTGGGAGAATAGCTAGCTTTATTAATATAATAATAAAGCTTCCTTAGCAATTAAAACTATTGAAAAAGCTATAGCTGCAGGGCAGAAATCCTATATAAAACCCTTAGGTATATTAAAGAAAGGAACTAAGAAAGTTACCTTTAATTTAATTACAGAAATAATCCACTTAAAAGTAAAATTTAAGTAAAGTAAAAGAAAGGATAAATAAATTTAAAAAATACTTACCTTTTTATAGAAAGCATTTAATAATATTAATAAAATACTTACAATAAAAAGCCTTAAAACAGCAGTATTACTAAAATAGCTGTAAAATATCTTTAAAGAATACTAAAAGTATAATAAACTGTTTAAGGAAATATTTAATATAAAGCTACCGGAATATAGTTAATAGGATTATATAATTAAGCTTAAAGATAATATAAGTATTACCTTTTATAAAATCTATAATTTAAATAAAAAGGAGCTTAAAAGCCTATATAACTATTTAGATAATATATTAGCTAAAGGGTATATTTAACCCTCTTTATTAAAAGTAAGCTATTTTATTATATTTATACTAAAGAAAGGAGGTAAACTATAGTTAATTATAGACTATTAATAGCTTAATAAAGCTACTATTAAAGATAGAACCCTACTATTATTAATTATAGAATTATAGGATAGACTATATAGGAAAAAGTAGTTTATAGCGCTAGATTTTAAAGGCGCTTATAAC
Organism: Mycogone perniciosa; assembly: GCA_025331125.1. NCBI lineage: Eukaryota > Fungi > Ascomycota > Sordariomycetes > Hypocreales > Hypocreaceae > Mycogone > Mycogone perniciosa. The sequence continues at coordinate 21,485 of JAOALB010000171.1, forward strand.
TTTATTTAAATTAAAGAAAGATATAAATAAATAACTGCCTTTTAAACCAAATATAGCTTATTTAAATATCTAATTATACCTTTTAGCCTTATTAATACTCTTATAATATTCTAAAAGATAATTAATAATATATTAAAACAGTATATTAATATCTTAATAGTTATTTACTTAAATAATATCCTAATCTTTTTAAATACCTTTAAAGAATATAAAGTATATATTTATAAGGTATTATAGATACTATAATATATTAAACTATTTATAAAACTAAAGAAATATAAATTTTATATATAGAAAGTTACTTTCTTAAAGTATATTATTACCTTTAAAGAAGTTTATATAGATTTATTAAAAGTATAAACAGTAAAAGACTAGCCTATAATTATAATAGTTAAGGAAGTTTAAAGCTTTTTAAAATTTATTAATTACTATTAATAATTTATTAAAAACTATAAAAGTATTATATAAACTCTCTATAAACTTATTAAAAAAAAATAAAAGTTTCTATTAATACTAAAAATATAAAAAGCCTTTAATAAGCTTAAGCAGTTTATTTTAAAAGAACCTATATTTATTATATTTAATTTATTTAAAGAAATAAAAATCGAAACAGATACTTTTAACTTTACTATAAAAGCTTAATTTAGTTAAAAGGATAAAAATAGTAAGCTATACCCTATTGCCTTTTATTCTTAAATATTATATAATATAGAATTAAATTATCTAATATATAATAAAGAATTCCTTACTATTATTCTCGCATTTAAAGAATAGCGATACTATCTACTAGGAGGAATATATAAAATGAAAGTATATATTAACTATAAAAATATTATATATTTCGCGATAGTTTAATAACTCTCTAGAAGGCAGATCTACTATACGGAATACCTTTTAAAATTTAACTATATCTTAATCTATTAAAAAGGATCTAAGAATAAATAAGCAGACGCACTTAACAGATAAATTAACTATAATTAAAGAAAGATTAAATATACTAGGCAGATCTTAAAATAAACCCCTAAAAGATATTACTAATAAATAGCACTTTAAGCTATATATAAAGTATTTAGTAATAATACTATACTTTAATACATTAAAGAGTATTATACTATTTAAAACAATAATAAATTCCTAAGGAATATAAAGTTTAATAATAAAGAAATTTAATAATAAAATAAAAAGATCTAGATCTTAAATAAACTTTAGAAACATATAGTTATAGAAGTTTACTAATACTTAGTATATAAATATAAAAGTATTTATAAAACCTATAAATAAATATAAACGTACTTTAAGTTTTAAAGGCTTAAGAAAGGTATATAATTTGTTTGGGGTAACTGATATACCTAATACACTTACAGTCCTTCTTACTAGCCTACCCAAATAAAGTTAATTGCTTATTTAAGCAACTACTAGATTAAGGAGGTATAAAACTATAAAAATAAATAGATAGACCTAGTTTAATAAAAACTAACCCGTATTCTCTTTTAATATACTACCCCTACCTGTAATTTTACAGCCATTAAGGCATAAAGAGGTAACCGTTAGTTGCTTTCGACTGCAGACATCATGATCAAATGATTCGCAGTATCTTTTAGTCCCTATATTACTTAATTACGGCTTTGTGGTTCTATTAAGAGCGCGGTTCCCGCGCTCTATTCTGGTTGTTGTTAGTGTGTGTATATATTTAGAGCGCTGATTCCCCCTCGACAAAATAAGATATTGTTTCTTACTGTATAATTTATAAAACAGCTAAAACCTTAAAACATAAACTATATAGTAAACTTTAACCTTTACTAGTATTAAAATAACTATAAAAGTTAATTTTATTAGACTTTATTATTAAACTACTATTATTTATTAAATTAAGATTAAAGATTAAGTATACTAATATTTTAATAATTATAGATTAATTTACTAAATACTTTTATTTCCTTATATATAAAAAAGTAATAAATATAGAAATATTAATTTATATATTTTTATAATTTATTGCAGTTAACTATATAATTTTAGCCAAAATTATTTTTAATTAAGGATTAACCTTTATATTTAAATTCTTATAAGTATTTATAAATTAGTTAAGTATAAATTATAAGTTTAATACTATATACTGTTTATAGATAAATAAATAAACAGAATATATTAACTAGATTATTAAAGTTTATTTTAAAAGTTATATTAACTTTAATTAAAACAATTAAGTAAAAAAGCTATTAATTGTATAAATATTTTATAATAGTAATATTTTAAAGTTAACTAGACTTAGCTTTATATATACTAACTATAGCTTTACGCCAGATATATATAAAGCGTTAAAGAAAGGCCTATATATCGATAAAGTATAAATTAAAGCTAAAGATATAAAGCAGTTATATAAAAAAATGCAAATATACCTTTACTTTATATAAAAAGAAATAAAGAAGTATACTAATAAATATAGATTAAAGCGATTAATCTTTAAAGAGGGGGATATAGTTTACCTATACTATTATTCACTAAAAAAAAAGACTGTAAATTTTAAAATAACGCAACTAAACAATAAATTAAATTTCAAGAAACTTAAACCTTACCCAGTTAAAAAGGTTATTTTAAAAGTTACTTATAAGCTTACACTATTAAACAGAATTTAAATTTACTTAATATTTTATATTTTACTATTTAAAAAAGTATTATAAAATAAATTAAAAAATAAATTAATTATTAACTTAATTAAAGTTTTATTAATTAAAAAAAATATAAAGTTAAAGAAATTAAAGCTATAAAGATAAAAGATAATAAACGCTAGTATTTAATAAAATAGAAAAACTATAAAGAGGAATATAACTCCTAAGAATTTAAAAAATACTTTAAATACTCCTAAATAACTTTATAGTAATTCCATTAAAATCTAAGCCTTTTAATAAAGGGTTTAATAAAGTATTAAAAGTAAAAAGATTAATACCCTGGAAATCCTAAACCTTTAAAAAAACTTTTAATTCCTGCCACTCTAGATCTTCCAGTTAATTTAAAGATTCCAACCTACGCTTAACTATCTCTTTACCTTTAGTCCGCAGCTGCCGTTTTTAATAATAGAGACGCTCTAAATAATCCAAGGCTTTATCCATTTCCGCCTAGGCCTTGCAAAAGGCCTTATAATAAAGCAATAAAAGTTCTTCCGCTAATTCTTTAATGGAATTAAGATATTGCAACTTAGAAATAATACTTGATACTAAGAAATAGTCTTAGTTACAATACTAAAAAGAAAACTTTAGGGAAATATATAAAAGCTTAATACAACCCCCGCGCTATTATATAAACGACTAGCATAAATGCATTTACTATATTTTAAAGAGCGATCGCTTATATAATACTTTAAGCCGCGAGAAAGATAATAAAAATAAAGTATAATATTAAAACTGGTAATATTAATTAGATCCGCGAGTTTGCAATAATAAAAAGTCAATTTAATATAAGTAGGCTATAGATTATTAAATATAATAAAAAGTCAGGAAAAGGGATATTATATATAAGAAAAGGGGAAGAAATTAAAATAGGTGTTAAGGATAAAATTAATAAGAAAGGGATATTATATTATAACCTAACTATATTAAAGACTAGGTTATAGGGGTATAGGAGAATACCAGTTATACCGACTAATTATTAAAAAGTAATTACTGTATTAAAAGTAATTATTTAAACGCTTACTATACTAAGACGTATAATTACTTACTCGATCACTATACTACTGCAGTAATTACAATAACGCTTACTAGAATATTAGTAATTGTATATAGATTTCCTTTATATATATATATAACTAGCTTATTATTTATTTAATATAGTTATTTAGATAGTTGTTAATAATTGCATTTACTAGAACTACCTGTTTTATAGAATTATAACTATATTACCCTACTTAGTATTTATCCTTAACCTCTCTGTTAATATAAACCCTGCGAACCTTGGTTTAACTGTTAAGAACTAACCCGGATCATTACAATACTATATCTAAAGGAGTATATACTATTAAAAAAGATAGGTAATATAGGGTTTTTTATATAATGCTAGCCCTTTATTTAACTATATTAACCTGGCTATATATAAGTTAATAAAGCAGTAAGTTTAAGTTTTATAATACCTTGTTACCTATATTATACCTACCTAGCTTAACCCTTTATTATATATTAAATTTATTTATTTATTTATTTTTAAATGCTTTTTAATATATTACAATTAAATTGAATTTTAAAAGGTATTTTATATAATAAATTTACTTTTTAAAAAGTTATTAAATTATTATAAAATATATAATATTTTTTAAATTAATATATATTTTAACTTTATATATTCCTTTTAATAAATTATATTATTATTTCTTAAATATAAAAATAATAATAGAAAGCCTTTTATTATATATTAAATTATTTTATTTTATTTTATATAATACTTTGAAATAAATGGCAATAATATATAAGTTATTACTTTTATTTCTCTACTTAAATTAAGTTTTTATAATGAAATTAAAAGTATTTATTTTAAGTTTTTTTTTAATGAAATTAAATATAATAAATATAAGCTTTTTTTACAATAAACTATTTAAGTTTAATAAATATATTCTATATCTTTAATATTTATAAAAGCTTTAATTCTTTTAATAAATTCATAATAGATTTATATACTATATTTATAATTTTTAATAAATTATAAGTAATAATTAATAAATTTCAAAAAGCTTTAAACCTTTTTAAATATTATAAATATAGATTACTTATTTATTATTTAATATTTTAAAAAATATAATTTATTAATTATTATTTTATAGCCCTTTTATAAATAATATTTTTAATCTTTGATTTTATACAAATTCTATAGTTAATTAAAGCTTTTTAAAGTTAATTTACACTTTATATACTTTTATATTTATTACTTTTAAAGTTTCTTTTATAAATATATAATATATTTATACTTTTAATAGTATATATAATTCAATAATAAATATGAAGTATTCTTAATTTATTATAGATATTAATTTTATAATTTACTTTATTGATATATAATATGCTTTAAACTATTATACTTGAAATAATATTATTAAGTATATTTAAACCTTTTATTGTAATAAAGAAATACTATTTTAATAATTTCTTTTAATTATAAATATAATATTTTTTAAATTTATATCCTTTAAATTTTTAAAGTTAATAATATTTTATTAAAGCTTTGATATTTAATTTAATAATCATAATTTTAAAGTTTTAATATTATATAATTATAATATATTTTTTAAAGGTATTATAATTTTATATTTATTTTATAAAATACAATAATATTTTAATTAAAATATATTATATTTTCTTTTCTTTTAATAGTATATTATATATTTATATATAATATAAATAACTTAAAACCCGATATAATATTCTTTATAAATAAAGTTATTTATAGTATAGTTATTCTATATTTAAAAATATATAAACTTTATTTATATAATTAAAGTAGTTAAAATCATTTAAATAATTTATTAAAGGGGAATTAGCACTTTAAATATATATATATATATATATACTAATAATGTGACGATCCGGGTTGATTCTCAAGGGATAAACCGAGGTTCGTGGGTTTATGTTGACAGAGAGGTCAGGGATG